>JAWWNI010001559.1:0-281378 GCA_034642065.1 Darevskia nairensis | reverse complement strand
TGGGAGGGCGTTCCACAGGGCGGGCATCACTACCGAGAAGGCCCTCCGCCTGGTTCCCTGTAGCTTGGCTTCTCGCAGTGAGGGAACCGCCAGAAGGCCCTCGGCGGTAGATCTCAGTGTCCAGGCTACTACTACTACTACTAATGGATTTTTGGGGTGTATTGATAATGCCTGTGAACTTGACAAACAACACATACAGGAAAAACAGTTCCCACAGAGGGAAGGCAATTTCCTCACATAAAGGGGCGGGGAAGAGGAGAAGAGGAAGCTAGTCTACTTCCCTGCGTTGAGAGCAAGGAAGGAAAAACAAAGAAACACGAAAACGGAAGCAGAATGTCTCAATGCAGTGAGGTGGGGGAGCATGAAAACAGGAAGAGATCCACATCTGTTTTAGTATAGTGTATATGCAGGGCACAGAGAATATTAGATCTATATTTGGCCTCTGTGTTCTGGAATGAATTTTCATTCATTTTAATGTCAGTCTGTGAATATGCTGTCTTTTTACTCCAGGTCAGTGAGACAAATTGGGTGTCGAGAGGGTCTGATTTCTTACCAGTTATGTTTCAATGGGACCCAGGTGGCGCTGTGGGTTAAACCCCAGAGCCTAGGGCTTGGCGATCAGAAGGTCGGCGGTTCGAACCCCCGCGATGGGGTGAGCTCCCGTTGCTCGGTCCCTGCTCCTGCCCACCTAGCAGTTCGAAAGCATGTCAAAGTGCAAGTAGATAAATAGGAACCGCTGCGGCGGGAAGGTAAACGGCGTTTCCGTGCGCTGCTCTGGTTCCCCAGAAGCGGCTTAGTCCTGCTGGCCACATGACTCGGAAGCTGTACGCCGGCTCTCGGCCTATAGAGCGAGATGAGCGCCGCAACCCCAGAGTCGGACACGACTGGACCGAATGGTCAGGGCTCCCTTTACCTTTTTATGTTTCAATGTAATTCTTACCAGTGATTTTTTAATGTCTTTTTAATCTCTTGTCGGAAGCCGCCTAGAGTGGCTGGGGAAACCCAGCCACATGGGCAGGGTAGAAATAATAATAATATTAATATTAACTGTTTCCCCCTTGAAGCAAGTGTTGTGATAATGGCATTTGTTCAAGGGGAGAGGGATGCAGCCAGGATAATGCCATACACCACACTTCGATAAAGATGAGTTAAGATCCTTATGCTGGGGGAGGAAATAGTTCAGAGCGGTCTTTTTTTATCAGTGTGTTGTCAATTTAAAAGCCTGTTGCAGTTGTTTGGTATCTTGCACAAAGAGATCGGCAGTTCGGTGCTTGTTAATCTATAAAGCATGATGTAAATATCCATAGCAGGGTGGATTTGATTTAAATCAAATTGATTTAAATCACGATTTAAATCACAAGTCAGCAAGAGTCAACAGTGTGATGCAGCAGCTAAAAAAGCCCATGCAATTCTGGGCTGCATCCATAGGAGTATAGCATCTAGATCAAGGGAAGGAATAGGACCACTGTATTCCGCTCTGGTCAGACCTCACCTGGAATACTGTGTCCAATTCTGGGCACCCCAGTTCAAGAAGGATACTGACAAGCTGGAACGTGTCCAGAGGAGGGCAACCAAAATGGTCAAAGGCCTGGAAATGATGCCTTATGAGGAACGGCTTAGGGAGCTAGGTATGTTTAGCCTGGAGAAGAGAAGGTTAAGGGGTGATATGATAGCCATGTTCAAATATATAAAAGGATGTCATATAGAGGAGGGAGAAAGGTTGTTTTCTGCTGCTCCAGAGAAGCGGACACGGAGCAATGGATTCAAACTACAAGAAAGAAGATTCCACCTCAACATTAGGAAGAATTTCTTGACAGTAAGAGCTGTTCGACAGTGGAATTTGCTGCCAAGGAGTGTGGTGGAGTCTCCTTCTTTGGAGGTCTTTAAGCAGAGGCTTGACAGCCACCTGTCAGGAATGCTTTGATGGAGTTTCCTGCTTTGCAGGGGGTTGGACTGGATGGCCCTTGTGGTCTCTTCCAACTCTATGATTCTATGATTCTATGATTCTAAGACTTGATTTATTTATTTATTTATTTTGAAGTTTAAAATTGGGGGTCGTCTTAGACCCGGAATGTTGCCATTCTTGATTTCTGCATTTGGGGCTCAAAAAATAGGGGTCAGTGTGGTGTAGTGGTTAAGAGCGGTAGACTCGTAATCCGGGGAACCGGGTTCGCATCCCCGCTCCTCCGCATGCAGCTGCTGGGTGACCTTGGGCTAGTCCCCCTTCTCTGAAGTCTCTCAGCTCCCCCTCACCTCACAGAGGGTTTGTTGGGGAAAGGAGAATGTTATCCGCTTTGAGACTCCTTCGGGCAGTGATAAAGCGGGATATCAAATCCAAACTCTTCTTCTTCTCCTCTTCATCTTAGACATGGGGCGTCTTATACACAGAAAAAGACGGTAATTTTTTTTTTGATCAGCTGCTGAAGAAACATCTTTCCCTATGAAATCGGGAGTCACTTAAAGATGTTTCATTGCGCCTAAACTTTGATATTCTTGATTTGCTGCGTGGCATATGTTTTGCATTCCCAGTCTTTATCCCTGAACAGTTTCATATACCCAGTAGTTGTTTTGGCAGAGGCTTCAGTTAACCATGTTGGTCTGACGCAGTCAAAATAAATTAAAAAATTGTCCAGTAGCACCTTAGAGCTCCACCTCTCTTTCAAATCAGAACCAGTGAAGGTCCTGTGTGAGTGCCTGGAGGCGGTTGGAAGATGGATGGCGGCTAACAGATTGAGGTTGAATCCTGACAAGACAGAAGTACTGTTTTGGGGGGACAGGGTGCGAGCGGGCGTGGGGGACTCGCGCAACCCGAACTCGCGCAACCTGAAGCGGCTGTAACTTGAGGTATGACTGTAGTTCCCTGGTCCTGAATGGGGTAACTGTGCCCCTGAAGGACCAGGTGCGCAGCCTGGGAGTCATTTTGGACTCGCAGCTGTCCATGGAGGCGCAGGTCCGTTCTGTGTCCAGGGCAGCTCCATCTGGTGCGCAGGATGAGACCCTCCCTGCCCGCGGACTGTCTCGCCAGAGGGGTGCATGCTCTGGTTATCTCCCGCTTGGACTACTGCAATGCACTCTACGTGGGGCTCCCTTTGAAGGTGACCCGGAAACTGCAATTAA
This sequence comes from Darevskia nairensis, assembly GCA_034642065.1. Lineage (NCBI taxonomy): Eukaryota > Metazoa > Chordata > Lepidosauria > Squamata > Lacertidae > Darevskia > Darevskia nairensis. Next base: position 278,261 of record JAWWNI010001559.1, on the reverse strand, counting down.
TCCAGAATGCGGCAGCTAGACTGGTGACTGGGAGTGGCCGCTGGGACCACGTAACACCGGTCCTGAGAGATCTACATTGGCTCCCAGTACGTTTCCGAGCACAATTCAAAGTGTTGGTGCTGACCTTGAAATCCCTAAATGGCCTCGGTCCTGTATACCTGAAGGAGCGTCTCCACCCCCCACCGTTCAGCCCGGACACTGAGGTCCAGCGCCGGTATTTTAAATTGTGAACTAATAAACATAAATTGTAGGTTTTCTGTAGAGCAATCATAGTGGCATAGTATTATTTTTTGCAATATTTATTTATTTAAGATAAAACATGTTGATAATGTACATGAAACACCAATGGTTTGGAAAAAATTATATGGAACAATTAAGCAAACGGTGTACTGAACATAAACAATACAACGCCACTCCTAATAGTATGCAACTATGATTGCTCTACACAAAACCTACAATTTATGTTTATTAGTTCACCATTTAACATACTGAGAATTAAATGAGTCCAATTCCTATGTTTTTATCACTCATGGGAGGCAAAATTTCAATTTGTAGGAGCAGGGTCTACCTATTAACCGATCTGTCCCGAATTTGAAATTTAACTATGTTTATACGATAGGCCTGAGATAAGATCAAGGGAGGAAACATTTTCAAAAAAATTTTTTTTATGACCCACTCTAACCAGCAAGTCTGCCGCCGGAAATTCATTGTGGATTTTTGCTGTAATAACTGTGATTCTGGTCTGTTTTACAGTCGCTGCAGCCCAGGTGTTAGCAGAAGAAAGAAGAAGCCAAAGTGGTGCTAGTCCTGTTCCAGTCCAATCTCCAGTTGGTATGAAATCTTCAACCAGGCCAGGTAAAATCCTTGCTTTAATAAAAAAAACAAAATCCCATTCCTGTGACTTCCTCGGTTGTGACTCTTCACAGTCCGCTTTTTAGCTCACGAATCTGTGCTGCTACTTTTTAAGTTGCATATTCTTCTTCTCTCCAGGGACCCAGGTGGCACTGTGGGTTCAACCACAGAGCCTAGGGCTCGCTGATCGGAAGGTCGGCGGTTCGAATCCCCGCCACGGGGTGAGCTCCCATTGCTCGGTCCCAGCTCCTGCCCACCTAGCAGTTCGAAAGCACGTCAAAGTGCAAGTAGATCAATAGGAACCGCTCCGGCGGGAAGGTAAACGGCGTTTCCGTGCGCTGCTCTGGTTCGCCAGATGCGGCTTTGTCATGCTGGCCACATGACCTGGAAACTGTACGCTGGCTCCCTCGGCCTATAGAGCGAGATGAGCGCTGCAACCCCAGAGTCGGTCACGACTGGACCTACCGTATTTTTCGCTCCATAATGCGCACTTTTTCCCTCCAAAAAAGGAAGGGGAAAAGTCTGTGCGCGTTATGGAGCGAAGGCACTGGGCGCCGCTTCTGCTGCTGCCCGCCTCTGACGCTCCCCTGAGCTGTTTTCCCCTTCCTCCGTGGCCACCGCCAGCGGCAGAAGGGCCGCTTCCTCTCTCTCTCTTTCCCTCTCACCCCTTCCTTCCTTCTCTCTTTCATCCCTCCCTCTCTCCTCTCTCTTTCACCCCTTCCTTCCTTGTCTCTCTTTCTTTCTCTCTCTCACCCCTTCCTTCTATCCTTCCTTCCTTCCTTCTCCCTCTTTCTTTCACTCTCTCACCCCTTCCTTCCCCCCTCTCTCTCACACACACCCCTTTCCTTCCTTCCTTCCTTCCTTCTCTCTCTCACCCTTCTTTCTTTCTTTCCTTTCCTTCCTTCTCTCTCTCTTCCCTCCCAGCCTTTTAGAGGAGGAAAACCAGGAAAAAAATTTTTTCCTGGTTTTCCTCCTCTAAAAACGAGATGCGCGTTATAGTCCGGGGCGCATTATGGAGCGAAAAATACGGTAATGGTCAGGGGTCCCTTTACCTTTACCTTTATTCTTCTTCTCCAAAGAGTCCCATTTTGACATCCTTCGAAAGCTCGGTAGGAATTGGTCTGCTTGGGCCAGTGAAGATGCTGTTTTTGTTTTGCAAAGCAGGAAATGGCCACACACCAGGGCATGGGGTAGGCAACCTAAGGCCCGGGGGCTGGATCCAGCCCAATCGCCTTCTCAATCCAGCCCGCGGAGGGTCCGGGAATCTGCGTGTTTTGACATGAGCAGAATGTGTGCTTTTATTTAAAATGCATCTCTGGGTTATTTGTGGGGCATAGGAATTGGTTCATTATTTTTCCCCCCTCACTGTCTGAGAGACTGTGGACCGGCTCCCTGCTGAAAAAGTTTGCTGACCCCTGATTATACATTAATTTACATAGTACAGTGGACGCTCGGGTTGCGAATGTGATCCGTGCGGGAGGCACGTTCGGGTCGCGATTCAGCACTTCTGCGCATGCGCAAGCGCCGAAACCCGGAAGTAACCCGTTCCGGTACTTCCGGGTTTGGCGCGGTGCGCAACCCGAACTCGCGCAACCTGAAGCGGCTGTAACTTGAGGTATGACTGTAGTTCCCTGGTCCTGAATGGGGTAACTGTGCCCCTGAAGGACCAGGTGCGCAGCCTGGGAGTCATTCTGGACTCACAGCTGTCCATGGAGGCGCAGGTAAATTCTGTATCCAGGGCGGCTGTCTACCAGCTCCTTCTGGTACGCAGGATGAGACCCTCCCTGCCCGCGGACTGTATCGCCAGAGTGGTGCATGCTCTAGTTATCTCCCGCTTGGACTACTGCAATGCGCTCTACGTGGGGCTACCTTTGAAGGTGACCCGGAAACTACAATTAATCCAGAATGCGGCAGCTAGACTGGTGACTGGGAGTGGCCGCTGGGACCACATAACACCGGTCCTGAGAGATTTACATTGGCTCCCAGTACGTTTCCAAGCACAATTCAAAGTGTTGGTGCTGACCTTTAAAGCCCTAAATGGCTTCGGTCCAGTATACCTGAAGGAGCATCTCCACCCCCATCATTCAGCCCGGACATTGAGGTCCAGCGCCGAGGGCCTTCTGGCGGTTCCCTCATTGCGAGAAGCAAAGCTACAGGGAACCAGGCAGAGGGCCTTCTCGGTGGTGGCGCCCGCCCTGTGGAACGCCCTCCCATCAGAGGTCAAAGAGAACAACTACCAGACCTTTCGAAGACACCTGAAGGCAGCCCTGTTTAGGGAGGCTTTTAATGTTTCATAGATTACTGTATTTTAATGAAAAGTGATTTCTGGCGCTGCGGATGTTTTGGGTATGGGCAGCGCGGCACCAGAAATCGCTTCTGCGCGTGTCCGCGGCCCCGCAGAAGCAATTTCTGGCGCTGCGGACATTTTGGACATGCGCAGAAGCGATTCCTGGTGCCGCGCTGCCCATACCCAAAACGTCCGCAGCGCCAGAAATCGCTTCTGCGGAGCCGCGGACATGCGCAGAAGCGATTCCTGGTGCCGCGCTGCCCATACCCAAAACGTCCGCAGCGCCAGAAATCACTTCTGCGGAGCCACGGACATGCGCAGAAGCGATTTCTGGTGCCGCGCTGCCCATACCCAAAACGTCCGCAGCGCCAGAAATCGCTTCTGCGGAGCCGCGGACATGCGCAGAAGCGATTCCTGGTGCCGCGCTGCCCATACCCAAAACGTCCGCAGCACCAGAAATCACTTCTGCGGAGCTTCTGCGCATGTCCACAATGTCCGCAGCGCCAGAAATTGCTTCTGCGGGGCCGCGGACACGCGCAGAAGCGATTTCTGGTGCCGCGCTGCCCATACCCAAAATGTCCGCAGCGCCAGAAATCACTTCTGCGGAGCCACCGACGCGATTCCGGCGCCGCTTGACATTTTTTGAGTTAAAATATAGAGTATATCCCAAACTCTATATTTTAACTCGAAAAACGGGGGGTCGTCTTATACCCCCCCCATCGCCTTGTACGCCGGAAAATGCGGTATATCTGAAATTTCATGCATATCAGTTAATATCTCGACCCTCCTCCATAAAAATAGCTGTTTACTTGGTCGTTTTCCTATGTCATGAACGCTGAAATGTCAATTCAGCGGAGCAGAGTCCAGATAGGTTTTGATTACAGTGGTACCTCGGGTTAAGAACTTGATTCGTTCTGGAGGTCCGTTCTTAACCTGAAACCGTTCTTAACCAGAGGTACCACTTTAGCTAATGGCCCCCCCCCCGCTGCCACTGCGCCGCCACCCTGTGATTTCTGTTCTCATCCTGAAGCAAAGTTCTTAACCCGAGGTACTATTTCTGGGTTAGCGGAGTCTGTAACCTGAAGCGTCTGTAACCCGAGGTACCACTGTACTTTCCACAGGAGACTTTGCGGTTTTTTAAGTCATAATTAGGAAAAATGGTAATAATTGCATACACAGGTGAAACTCGAAAAATTAGAATATCATGGAAAGGTTCATTTCTTTCAGTAATTCCACTTAAAAGGTGAAACGAATATATGAGATAGACTCATGACACGCCAAGCAAGAGATGTCAAGCCTTTATTGGTTATAATTGTGATGATTATGGAGTACAGCTGATGAGAACCCCAAAGTTGAAATTGTTAAGTTGGGGTTCTCAGCTGTACGCCATAATCATCACCATTATAACCAATAAAGGCTTGACATATCTCGCTTGGCATGTCATGAGTCTATCTCATATATCAAACTCCAGTAGCTAATGAAAACAGTTGCTTACATAAATGGACTTTTCCACGATATTCTAATTTTTCGAGTTTCACCTGTACATGGAAAAATACAGTAGATGTTCTACCATTGGGATACTGACCTCCTCTGCACAAGACTGTATTTGTGAAATAGAGGATTTACAAAGCTATCAGCATACAGGGTTGTAGCCGATTAGAAAGGGTAGTTCACAGGCCCTGTCAATTAAAAAAAAAAGTGGTTGAGAAATTCCCACCCAGAAACAATTGCTTTCTGAATTAATCGAGAATGTGCTTCCACAATATTCTAATTTTTTGAGTTTCACCTGTAAAAGAAACAGTATACAAGAAGTATATATTGTCAGCGGTGGTGGGTTTGTTTGTTTGTATGTACGAGTTGTTGTGGACTATGTTATAAGTAAAGTATCCTGTATAATAAAGTGCCTGTGTCCGTGCGTACTTTCCGTGTGTCAGTGGAACTCGCAACTGCGCATGCGCCCCACTGACACAGGGATTGGAGGACGCAGAGACTTCGGGCGGCCAGGGATTGGAGCGGACGGAGAGGGGGGCGTGGACTTCGGGGGGCCGGCGCCGCCTTTCCCCCCTCCCTCCCTCCCCTCCCCGTCACGCTCCTCCTCTCCCCCGGCTGCGCCGATCACTCGAGCCCCCGGCTTCACTCGAGGCCTACCCGCCCCTCCGACCATGGCGCGGCCGTGGGGAAAGGGGAGGACGCAGAGGCGGGAGGAGATATAACGGGGCGCCTCCTGCTGAGCGACCGGCCGAGGGAGCGTCGGCTCCTTAGGCTGCCCGTCCGTGCTGCTTTAAAGCAGCACGGACAGGCAGCTCCAGGAGCCGGCACTCCCTCGGCGGGAGCTGCAGCACCTAGCGCCCGTTAATTTAACGGGCTGAACGTCCACTAGTTTAAAATTAAAAAGAAGATGATATTAACTCATATGCACAAAATTTCAGATACAGCTATAAAACCCCTAGTGTAGTAAGATAAGATAAGATAAGCAGACATTTTCCAAAAAGAGCTTTTGATGAACCACCCTACTGTATTTTCCTGCGCATAAGACCACTTTTTAACCCAGGAAAATATTCTCAAAAGTCGGGGGTCGTCTTATGCGCCGGGTCGTATTTCTTATACGGCGAGTATATCCCAAACTCTATATTGTAACTAGAAAAGTTGGGGGTCGCGTTATACGCCCAGTCGTCTTGTACGCCGGAAAATACGGTATATCCCATGTCAACCGGCATCCCTGCACGTCAGGCTGGAGTTGTACTCCCGGGAAAAGAAAACTGCGCCCATTGGTCACCAGCTCCTCCAGAAACTTGTGCCCTGTAACCGGTTCAACGTTGCCGTCCTTTCCAGTGATCGATGGTTCCACTTTGAGAACAGAAGAGAGGCAAAGGCTGGCCAGGGAACGGAGAGAGGAGCGCGAGAAGCAGCAAGGTGGGCGTATATTTCAAAGTACAGATAAAAAAATGCTTGTTGAATACGCAGTACAGCGGGTCCTCGACTTCCGAGTGACTCGACTTACGTGTTTCTCGACTTCCGAATGACTTCCGGAAGAAAAAAAATGGCTGCCACATCCGAATTTTTCGACTTGCGAAAGGAAGTCGCGGCCGCTTTGAATAGGGTTGCTTCGACTTACGAATTTTTGAATAGGTGTTTTCGACTACCGAAGATCGCGTCGGGACACATGATCTTCGTAAGTCGAGGACCCACTGTGCAGCCTCTTTGCGTTTGTGGGAAAGGCAGGGTGGGTCGTGGCTCCGATTCCAATCAGATCGATTTAAATCACTAGTCCGTCAGACTTGATTTTAATCGCTAGCCAGTCAGACCTGGTTTAAATCATCTTTTGTACCGAAAGGTTCAGCCTTGCTGGCATCCTCTTAATCGGGACAAGCAGGGGAAGGTTTCCTTTTTGGAAGAATACATTTTCAGAGTGGTTTTGACAGTTCTGACAGCTGTGCCTGTGATATTCGCATGTTCTGTTGACCAGAATGTAATACCTAGAACTGATGAAGCCCCAGAGCGAAACCTGAGCTATATCCGGAGGATATGTGCCAATCCAATGTGCCACTTGGATTGAGTTTGTATGGATGGTGACACTGCTAGACTCATACAACAATTTTCTTCTATCGTCGTGTTCAGGATATCGTTTTATTCATCTGCCGAAGTACTTCATGGCACAGTTACCATCGACCTAACATGAACGTTTCTTGGCACTGGGATTTCGTTGTTACACCTATCCATTGCTGAATGGTTCTAATATATAAACTGTATACATTCTCTTATACATACGCAGGGTGGATTTGATTTAAATCAAATTGATTTAAATCACGATTTAAATCACAATTTAAATCGCTAGTCAGTAAGGCTTGATTTAAATCACTAGTCAGTAAGACTTGATTTAAGTCACTAGTCAGTAAGGCTTGATTTAAATATTTTTTTTACAGAAAGACTCCTTCTTGCTGGTATAATCTTAATATTTACAACTATATGAAGGTTTCATTTTTGGAATAATAAATTTTCCTAGTAGTTTTGACAGTTCTATCAAAAATGACTGATTTGGTTATACTACTAGAAATACATAGACAGAGAATTATGAAATTATGGTGAGGTTTAATAAGTTAACTGTTTATATTTGGACAACTTTTCTGCTGTACTTTATTGGAAGGAGAAAAATAATCATTTCCTTAATAACCATTTACACAATTTATTTAACTAAAACAATAACATGATAGCATATGTATCCATGTTTGTTAACTGATGTGGTTAAACATTAAAAAAAAAAACTTAGACTGAGTTTTAGCACACTTGATAAACTTAAAACAAATCCTTATTTCCTGATGAATAGCCTTTGGACTACAATGTAACTTAAATAGAAGACTATATTTAGAAATATATTCCGCTCTGGTCAGACCCCACCTGGAATACTGTGTCCAGTTCTGGGCACCCCAGTTCAAGAAGGATACTGACAAGCTGGAACGTGTCCAGAGGAGGGCAACCAAAATGGTCCAAGGCCTGGAAACGATGCCTTATGAGGAGCGGCTTAGGGAGCTGGGTATGTTTAGCCTGGAGAAGAGAAGGTTCAGGGGTGATATGATAGCCATGTTCAAATATATCAAAGGATGTCATATAGAGGAGGGAGAAAGGTTGTTTTCTGCTGCTCCAGAGAAGCGGACACGGAGCAATGGATTCAAACCACAAGAAAGAAGATTCCACCTCAACATTAGGAAGAACTTCCTGACAGTAAGAGCTGTTCGACAGTGGAATTTGCTGCCAAGGAGGGTGGTGGAGTCTCCTTCTTTGGAGGTCTTGAAGCAGAGGCTTGACAGCCACCTGTCAGGAATGCTTGGATGGTGTTTCCTGCTTGGCAGGGGGTTGGACTGGATGGCCCTTGGGGTCTCTTCCAACTCTAGGATTCTATGATTCTAATGATGAAAGGATGGTGAGGTTTAATAAGTTAACTGCTTCTATTTGGACAGCATTTTTGCTGTACTCGATTAGAAAGAGAAATAGACTCATTTCCTTCATTACCATTTAAACAATTTATTTAACTAAAAATATCATTATGGCTTTTGTATCCATGTTTGTTAACTGTTTTAAAAAACAATTTTAGCCAGGGTGGATAAAAATCAATGATTTTTTAAAAAAATCAAAAATATCAGATTTTTTTTTATTTCAATCGGATTTTTTTTGTTTTAAATTGTATTTTTAAAATAAAATGCTTTTGGAGAAAAAATCTTTCTAAATATAGTCTTCTATTTAAGTTACATTGTAGTCCAAAGGCTCTTCATCAGGAAATAAGGATTTGTTTTAAGTTTATCAAGTGGGCTAAAACTCAGTCTAAGTTTTTTTTTAATGTTTAACCACATCAGTTAACAAACATGGATACATATGCTATCATGTTATTGTTTTAGTTAAATAAATTGTTTAAATGGTTATTAAGGAAATGATTATTTTTCTCTTTCCAAGAAAGTACAGCAGAAAAGTTGTCCAAATATAAACAGTTAGCTTATTAAACCTCACCATAATTTCATAATTATCTGTCTATGTATTTCTAGTAGTATAACCAAATCAGTAATTTTTGATATAACTGTAAAAACTACTCTGAAAATTTATTATTCCAAAAATGAAACCTTCATATGGTTGTAAATATTAAGATTATACCAGCAAGAATGAGTCTTTCTGTAAAAAAAATATTTAAATCAAGTCTTACTGACTAGTGATTTAAATCGTGATTTAAATCAATTTGATTTAAATCAAATCCACCCTGATTTTAGCACACATGAAAAACTTAAAAGAAACCCTTCTTTCCTGATGAATGATTGCCTTTGGACTAGAATGTCACTTAAATAGAAAATCTTTAGAAAGATTTTTCTTCCAAAAGCATTTTATTTTAAAAATCTGATTTATTATTTTTTTTAAAATCTGATTTAAATAAAAAAAATCTGATTTATTTATTTTTTTAAAATCTGATTTAAATAAAAAAAATCTGATTTATTAATTTTTTTATAATCTGATTTAAATAAAAAAAATCTGATTTATTAATTTTTTTAAAATCTGATTTAAATTCAAAGAAACCCGATTTTTAAAAAATTAGATTTCTAAAAAAACATTTCTTTTTATCTACCCTGCTTGAAATTCGCAGCGGCCAAAGAAACTCAAATATTGGAAAAGGAGAAGAAGGCCAAGCTGCAGTACGAGAAGCAAATAGAGGAAAGGCAGAGACGACTGAAGGAGCAGAAGTTGAAGGAGCAACAAAGGAGAGTAGCAGTAGAGGAAAAGCGGAAACAGAAGCTGGAGGAGGACAAGGTATTGTAGAGCTGGATGCCGTTGCATGAGAGCCGGCATGGCCAAGGGTGGCCCTCCAGCTGTCTTTGTCGAAAACTTTTTCTCCGATTCAAACCTCGGTGTGAATTTGACTCATACCAAGCACTGAGACTAGTAAGAAGTGCAAGATGGAGAGGTAATAATACGCCACCTAGCAGCCACCATTGCAAAAAAAAAAAAAACCACAAAAAAAAACAGCCCATGTGCCAGTACCAACCTGGGATGGATAATAATAATCCTATATAATAATTCACTAATGTCCCTGCGTCCGCGTCCGTGTGTCAGTGGAAATTTCCACTGTGCATGTACGAGACGGATGCAGGGATTGGTGTGGCCGGAGAGGGGGGCGTGGACGGGGGCGTGTCCGGAAGACAGTGGCGGCGCACGCGCGTTATCAGTTGCGCCAGCGGCGCCGCCACGCACGGATGTCTCCCTTGCAGGGAGGGCGCGGGGCCGCCGCCTCCAGCGCTGCGCTCCGCCGCTGTACCGTGCGCAACTGACCGCGGGCGCCTCGCCCCCGCCCCGCCAGCCACCGGGGAAGGCCTGGCCCCGGGATCCCTGTGGCGTCTCCGTTTGCCGTCGTGGAAATGGGGCCACCCGCCGCGCGCCATGGGGGACGGGAAGTGCCAAAGCAGGTAGCGAGGGGGGGTGTCCTAGGGAACGAGCCTGTCCCCGGTGGACTCCGGGGGTCTGTCGGGGCTCCTCCAGGCTCCCGGGCCGCGCGAGAGATGGGGCGGCCGCCGGCTCGGAGTGCCGGCTCCTGCCCAGACACGTGCCCGCATTCTCACTGCCTCCGCTTCGCCGTTCGGCGTGCCGGGGCAGGCCAGCGCTCGCTCGCTCGCTCGCCGCCCAGAGGCGGAGGAGGCGTCGCCGCGCTCTCGCTCTCCCTTCGCCCAAGCTGAGCCCTGGTGTCACCACCAGGGAGGCAGATTTTGACCTCCCTCGCCGCCGCCCCCTGCCCGCCTCGCGCTGCTGCCCGGTTGCTGGGGATGGAGGGGGAGGTGTATGTGTGTCTAGGAGGGAGAGAGAGAGGTGAGCTATTTCTGGAGGTGTGGGAAGTGGGAGGTGGGTGGGGGGGTGTGTGTGTGAGAGAGAGAGAGAGACAGAGAGAGAGAGAGAGAAAGGCGAGCTGTGTTTGTGGGTTTCCCAAAAAAATCTGATTGAACAGGCTGCTGGGGAGGGGAAGGGTTAATGGGAGGGAGAGGAGTCTGGGGAGGGGAGGGTTAATTGGAGGGACCGCAACACCCCCGACTGGCCTCATATGTTCTAGGGCCCGTTATCTTTAACGGGCTTAATTTACTAGTCCTATATAATAAAGTGCCTGTGTCCCTCCGTAGCTTTCCGTGTGTCAGTGGAAATCGCTACTGAGCATGCTCTCCACTGACGCAGGGATTGGAGCGTACGGACCAATAGGCGATCCCCACCCCTGCAGATTTGAGCTGTGAACCACGCTGTCTGGCTTTAACGGTCATTCTGCGAGCGACCGTTTTGCCAGACAGTAGCTTGCCGTCCTTACTCTATTTGCCGCCGTTTGCCCTCTTTTCAATTGAACATCATTGATTATACCTTCATTGCTGCTCTTTAATGCATCAAAACACCACCACTACACAACTTAGCTCAACATAATAAATACAATACGATAACAAACAAATGCATGCTCCTAAACTTCCTTTTAAACTACAACTCTCCTTATACAATTTATTAACAACTTTCAACACACCTCTTCTAGCGCCCGTTATTTCAACGGGCTTAATTTACTAGTAATAATAATAATTTATTATTTATACCCCGCCCATCTGGCTGGGTTTCCCCAGCCACTCTGGGCGGCTTTCAACAGAGGATTAAAATACAATAATCTATAAAACATTAAAAGCCTCCCTAAACAGGGCTGCCTTCAGATGTCTTCGAAAGGTCTGGTAATTGTTGTTCTCTCACAATCCATGGATTGTGGATTAGCTAACCAGTTGATTGCCTAGCCTAGGATGGTTTCCAGGAATTTTAATGGTATTAATAGGTATTATTAATGATCTTGCTTATGCTTTGCTTCTGCATTCCCTGGTTATTTCAATGCCTGCAAACTATGATGCGTGACATGGTATCAAGGATGGTTAGGCCCCAGGTTATAGCTCTGGCGTGGGAATGTCGACCAGTCTCTTGGGACGAGCCGGGAGGATGTCCAATAGAAGAGGTGGGAATGAAGGAACAGGTTACCCAAACCTGACCATTAGGGTGGGTCATTAAAAAAAAAAAATCGAAAATGTTTCCTCCCTTGATCTTATCCCAGGCGTATGGTATAAACATAGTTAAATTTCAAATTTGGGACAAATCGGTTAATAGGTAGACCCTGCTCCTACAAACTGAAATTTTGCCTCCCCACGAGTGATAAAAACATAGGAAGTGGACTCATTTAATTCTGAGTATGTTAAATTGTGAACTAATAAACATAAATTGTAGGTTTTATGTAGAGCAATCATAGTTGCATACTATTATGAGTGGCGTTGTATTGTTTCTGTTTAGTACACCGTTTGCTTAATTGTTCCATATAATGTTTCCTCCCGTATGGTATATTTTTATACCATACGCCTGAGATAAGATCAAGGGAGGAAACATTTCTGATTATTTTTTTTTATGACCCACCCTATTATCTATGTATTCGTCACAATAATTTCCCAGAGATTTAACGCGCTCACAGTTCCTGCTGCCTAACTCCAGAGGGTTTTTTTGATCGACAGGAGCGCTATGAGGCGGTGCTGCATCGGACCCTGGAGCGGAGCCAGCGGCTGGAAACTCGACAGAAGAGATGGTCCTGGGGCGGCTCTGTGACTGATTTGGATGGCAAGCCGGGTAGGTGTCTGCGGCTACCTTTCTGTCGGCCTGGAGAGACGCTGCCAGCCAGAGGAGTCTTCTTCTTCTTCTTCTTCTTCATTTCTCTTCCTCCTCCTTCTCTCCTCCTCCTCTTTTCCTCCTCCTCCTCCTTCTCTCCTCCTCCTCTTTTCCTCCTTCTCCTCTTCTCCTCGTCTTCTTTTCCTCCTCTTCTTAACAATAACAATATCCTCTATTAGGCACTAGTAAATTAAGCCCGTTAAGATAACGGGCGCTAGATTATATGTGATATGGCAGACTTCTTCTCTATCCCCCCCCACCTCGCATCCCCATGTGCAAAAACGCTGCATCCCCCTATCTCCCCCCCTACTTCCCACATTTCCACATAGTTTGCCTCTCTGTCTCTACACCCACTTCTCTCTCACACCCTGCCACCTTTCCTGTCATCCCCTCCTAATTCACACCCCCACACTCTTTCCTGCCCCATACTTCCATTTTCCTTTCTCTCGCTCAATAGCCGCTCACTCATCTAGCCCTATACCCCTGCTACACTCACCAACCCCTCCTGCCCCATATCCCACTACATTCACCAGCCCCTCCTGCCCCATACTCCCCACATCCGACCCCCTCCTGCCCCATACCCCCAACACCCCACTCACCTGCCCCATACTCCCACACTCACCAGCCCCTCCTGCCTCATAACGCCCCCACCCCTCCTGCCCCATATCCTCACACGCTCACCAGTGCCTCTTGTCGTTTACTTTCTCACTCACCAGCCCCTCCTGCCCCATACCCCAACCCCACCCCTCCAGCCCTATATCCTCCCAGACTAACCAGCCTCTCCTGCCCCATACTGTCACTCACCACGCGCTCCTACCCCATACCCCTATCCCACCCCACCCCTCCTGCCCCATATCCTCCCAGACTAACCAGCCTCTCCTGCCCCATGGCCCCTCAACATCCCATGCACTCCAGCCCCATATCCCGCACACTCACCAGCCCCTCCTGCCCCATGCCGCTTTCGTTTCTCACTCTCCAGCCCCTCAGCCCCATTGCTGCTTGCGCCAGCCCCTCCCCTTCTCCTCCTGCCTTTCTTGCCTCACCTCCATGCCCCCTTCCACAGTGAAGCCTGACCCCAACGCGGGAGCGCCACCGGCACCACCCCCTCCTCCTCCTCCTGCTCTCCCACAGTCGCCGGCTGCAGCAGCAGCGGTAGCAGCAGCGACGGCGGCTGCGGTAGCCGCTGCCGCTCCCTCTGCCCCCTCGGCCGCCGCTCCTCTAGCGGAAGGGGGCGAGTCGTTGGCGGTAGGAACTGACGCGAAGCCGCCGGTGGCGCCCAGCACTGCGCCGCCCGTTTCACAGCTGCCCACCGACCGGCAGACGCTGCTGGCTGTGCTTTGTTTTTGTGGGGGGCTCTGGGGGTGGGGTGGGGGGCGTCGGGGTGCCTGGGTGGAGAGGGCTGGGCTGGCCGCTGCCGAGACAGGTGAGTGCGCCCGGCCGGAGGCGGAGGCGGCAGAAAGCAGGGGACCCTCCGTCGCCGTTTCTGCTGCTGCTGCCGCCGCCGCCGAGCTCCAGCAGCCACAGCAGAGCGGGCCTGTGTGCCTCTCTCAGTGGGGACGGCGGGACGCTTCCCCCTTGGCTCTCTCTTTCTCCTCTCCCGCCCGGCCGCCGGAAGTCTCTGTGAGCAGCGGGAGGAGCAGCAGCAAGCAAGCAGCGTAACCACGCCCCCCTCTCCGCCTGCTCCAATCCCTGCTTCCGCGTGTGTCATGCGCAGTACCTCACTTCTGTGACACACAGAAAATTGCAGGTGGACGCAGGGACCCTTGAAGATTATAATATAGGATAACAGACCACATGTTATCAAACAGACTCGGTATACAAATTGTGCCAAAAACGAGCTTGTCAGAGCAAAACTTAAACCAATCCAATCCTGAACTTCAGAATTCCAGACCCGTCCACACAAAGAACTCCAAATTTCTCACAATGACCCTTTGTTAAAAAAAAAACAATTTGTGTATAATACAGCAATACAACACTACCACTTTCCCAGCCAATTAAAAACCATTAAATCTCTTTGTAATGACCCAGTCTTTCTAGATGGACAGCACTCTTAACAATAACAATATCCTTTATTAGGCATAACAGACCACATGTTATCAAACAGGCTCGGTATACAAATTGTGCCAAAAACGAGCTTGATGGAGCAAAACTTATAATAATAATAATAATAATAATAATTATTATTATTATTATTATTATAATAATTTATTATTTCTACCCCGCCCATCTGGCCGGGTCTCCCCAGCCACTCTGGGCGGCTTCCAACAAATATAAAAATACATTAAAATATCACAGATTAAAAGCTTCCCTGAACAGGGCTGCCTTCAGGTGTTTTCTAATTGTCATGTGGTTGTTTTATCGCTTTGACCTCTGATGGGAGGGCGTTCCACAGGGCGGGCGCCACCACCGAGAAGGCCCTCTGCCTGGTTCCCTGTAGCTTCGCTTCTCGCAGGGAGGGAACCGCCAGAAGGCCCTCGGCGCAACCTACAATTTATGTTTATCAGTTCACAATTTAACATACTGAGAATTAAAGGAGTCCAATTCCTATGATTTTATCACTCGTGGGGAGGCAAAATTTCAATGTGTAGGAGCAGGGTCTACATATTAACCGATTTGTCCCCAATTTGAAATTTAACTATGTTTATACCATACGCCTGAGATAAGATCAAGGGAGGAAACATTTTCAAAAAAGAATTATTTTTATGGCCCACCCTATTGTTCTATAAGAGTGCCAGTTATTTAAGATTACAAACCTTAATCCTGCCTTGCCCCTTATTTCTGAACGTTTTCCTTGTGAATTCTCTCACGCTTGTTTCATCGTTGTGATTTTCGTCTACAAACTTTATTTCACAGAGTCACCAATTCCAGATGAAGGTAGGTCTAGGATCTATTTGCCTGCTTGCAACGTTAGCTTGCTGTCTAGAACAGCGTTGCTTAGAGGCCTTTTGTAACCCGCGCAGTTCCTCTTAACCAGGCAATTGCTTGCATGCAACTGACTTGCTGCTTCTTCTCTGAGAGCGAAAGGATTCATATGACCTGCTTGCTCATTCTTGTATACACTGCATGGAAACCTTAGGCATGGCCCCTTGGGATATTCTCTAGCGTCTGGTGTAATATAGCCTAGATCAGTGATGGCTAACCTTGACACAGGGAGAAATGTAAAGTACTACACTTGGGCAAAAAAAATTGAAAGGCCCAAATACAGGATGGGTGACACCTGGCTTGAGAGCAGTACAAGTGAAAAGGATCTAGGAGTCTTGGTAGACCACAAACTGGACATGAGTCCACAGTGTGATGCAGCAGCTCAAAAAGCCCATGCAATTCTGGGCTGCATCCAGAGGAGTATAGCATCTAGATCAAAGATTCAACATCTTGATCAATGACTTGGATGATGGGCTTGAGGGCATCCTGATCAAGTTTGCAGATGACACCCAATTGGGAGGGGTGGCTAAGACCCCAGAGGACAGGATCACACTTCAAAATGACCTGAACAGATTAGAGAACTGGGCCAAGGCAAACAGGATGAATTTTAACAGGGAGAAATGTAAAGTACTACACTTGGGCCAAAAAAAAAATGAAAGGCACAAATACAGGATGGGTGACACCTGGCTTGAGAGCAGTACAAGTGAAAAGGATCTAGGAGTCTTGGTGGACCATAAACTTGACATGAGTCCACAGTGTGATGCAGCAGCTCAAAAAGCCAGTGCAATTCTGGGCTGCATCCATAGGAGTATAGCATGTAGATCAAGGGAAGGAATAGGACCACTGTATTCCGCTCTGGTCAGACCTTACCTGGAATACTGTGTCCAGTTCTGGGCACCCCAGTTCAAGAAGGATACTGACAAGCTGGAACGTGTCCAGAGGAGGGCAACCAAAATGGTCCAAGGCCTGGAAACGATGCCTTATGAGGAACGGCTTAGGGAGCTGCATATGTTTAGCCTGGAGAAGAGAAGGTTAAGGGGTGATATGATAGCCATGTTCAAATATATCAAAGGATGTCATATAGAGGGAGAAAGGTTGTGTTCTGCTGCTCCAGAGAAGCAGACACGGAGCAATGGATTCAAACTACAAGAAAGAAGATTCCACCTCAACATTAGGAAGAACTTCCTGACAGTAAGAGCTGTTTGACAGTGGAATTGGCTGCCAGGGAGTGTGGTGGAGTCTCCTTCTTTGGAGGTCTTGAAGCAGAGGCTTGACAGCCACCTGTCAGGAATGCTTGGATGGTGTTTCCTGCTTGGCAGGGGGTTGGACTGGATGGCCCTTGGGGTCTCTTCCAACTCTACGATTCTATGACACTCCCGCTGTTTTGGAACTACAACTCCCATCATCCCTAGCTAACAGGACCAGTGGTCAGGGATGATGGGAGTTGTAGTCCCAAAACATCTGGAGTGTCAAGGTTAGCCATCACTGGCCTAGATGCTGCCTCCACCATAGGAACCCCTTACCTGCCTACCTGTTCACCTGCCTGCTACCCTGCTATTTCTATGAACTGAGAGTTGCATGTCCCAGGCAGACATCCTTTTAGGAGTTGTCCCTATGTCTTAAGAGTTGGAATGAATGAATGAATGAATCTTTATTTGTGTCAGCCATTGGCCGTAGCAACAAAACAGCAATGCAATACACAAAGGACAGAAATCAAAAGTCGATGGTAAAAAACACACTTTAGGGTCCTGAATCAACAGTCAAATAGTGGACCTTATTCTGATGGCCCCAGCTCAAAACCTAGAATCATAGAATCATATGTGCCTTTCATTTTTTTTGGCCCAAGTGCAGTACTTTACATTTCTCCCTGTTCAAATTCATCCTGTTTGCCTTGGCCCAGTTCTCTAATCTGTTCAGGTCCTTTTGAAGTGTGATCCTGTCCTCTGGGGTCTTAGCCACCCCTCCCAATAGGGTGTCACCTGCAAACCTGATCAGGATGCCCTCAAGCCCATCATCCAAGTCATTGATAAAGATGTTGAATAAGACTGGGCCCAAGACAGAACCCTGTGGCACCCCACTAGTCCCTTCTCTCCAGGATGAAGGGGAGCCATTGATGAGCACCCTTTGGGTTCGGTCAGTCAGCCAGTTACAAATCCACTGAATGGTAGCATTGTCTAGCCCGCATTTGACCAGCTTCTTTACAAGAATATCATGGGGCACCTTGTCAAAGGCCTTGCTGAAATCAAGATAGGCTACATCCACAGTGTTCCCTTCGTCTACCAGGCTTGTAATTCTGTCAAAAAATGTGATCAGATTGGTCTGACATGACTTGGCAGACTTTGCTGTCCTCTGCTCCTCTCGATCTGCCAATAATAATAATAATAATAATGATAATAATAATTTATTATTTACAGATGAAACTCGAAAAATTAGAATATCGTAGAAATGGTGATTTCTTTCAGGAATTCAACTTAAAAGGTGAAACGAATATATGAGATAGACTCATGACATGCCAAGCGAGATATGTCAAGCCTTTATTTGTTATACTTGTGATTATTATGGCGTACAGCTGATGAGAACCCCAACTTAACAATTTCAACTTTGGGGTTTTCATCAGCTGTATGCCATAATCATCACAATTATAATAAACAAAAGCTTGACATCTCTCGCTTGGCATGTCATGAGTCTATCTCATATATTAAACTCCAGTAGCTAATGAAAACAGTTGCTTACATAAATGGACTTTTCCACGATATTCTAATTTTTCGAGTTTCACCTGTATACCCCACCCATCTGGCTGGGTTTCCCCAGCCAAGAGGAAGGAGACTGTGGCAGTGGTTGAGCAACCCGGAATGGACCATAAAAGAGGGGCGATAATCTTGTTGCTCAAGTCTTTATAAAGAGCGCTGGTCCGATGGCAAAATTCATGTCAAATGGCTGTTTTAGGGGTTGTTTTGCAAAGTCCGGAACGGGTTAATCCGTTTTGCATTCCTTGGTTTTGGAATGCTTTGGTTTTGGAACCGATTTCCAGAACCGATTCAGTTGGAGAACTTAAATCCACCCTGTGCTAAAGTAATAATTTGTTTTTTTCAGGCAGCAAGCGCTCTACCTCCTCAGCAAACCTCAAGCAAGCGGAAACTGTCATTCATAAACGCCTTTCATCCTCAGCAGCACGTCTGAATTCTCCCAGCAAGGGTGAGTGTATGTTTGCCAAATGAGCCTGATGAGAAAAAAACTATTTTTTAAATATACTTCTTTTACTTATAGTTTCATTACCTAAACCGATTCCAAACGTGCAGTCTAACCATTTTTTAAAGCTAAAGACAAAAGAGGTTTCCCCTATATACTCGAGTATAAGCCTAGTTTTTCAGCACATTTTTTGTGCTGAAAAAGCCGCCCTCGGCTTATACTCGAGTGAGGCAGTAGTTTATGGACCTTCTATTCAAAAGTCCACCCACGGAGCCGTCACAGAAGTGTTCAAGTTAAAAGTTTCCTGATGATTGTCCCACCCGTGACAGCATTTTGTTCCTCAATTTTGGATCGTTAATTTTATTAACCTTAATTTCTGATTGCATAGTTGTAACCGATAGACATGGATTTAAACAGAGATGCTGAGTTTATCATTGATTCACCTGCCAACTCACAGAGTTTTTCCATAAATCAAACTGATCTCGGGCTCCGTGTCCTTTATTGTCCCACCCGTGACCATACTTTAACATTTAATAAAATGGTCAAAAATATCCATACAAATAATAAAAAATTAGTAAAATGTTCAGTATCTTATGAAGAACATAGTTTAAATTTTGGTTGTTCATTTTTATGTATATTTACATTGTTACACGTGTGAATACCAAAAAAATATGGTTGCAAGTGTCCCACCCGTGACAATGGAATGGCCCAAAACAGCAACAACGCAGGTAGATAGCCGTGTTGGTCTGCCATAGTCAAAACAAAATAAAAAAACTCCTTCCAGTAGCACCTTCGAGACCAACTCAGTTTGTTCTTGGTATGAGCTTTCGTGTGCATGCACACTTCTTCAGATCCACTGAAACAGAAGTCACCAGACCCTTAGATATAGTGAGAGGGTGGGGAGGGGTATTACTCAGAGGGGTGGTGGGAATGGGGGATAGGCTGATAGCTGTGGTCAACCTGTTGACGACGGTTAACGACTGCAATTAGTCTTACAGGAAAAAGCAAGTTAAAGGTAGATAGCCGTGTTGGACTGTCATAGTCAAAACAAAATAAAAAAACTCCTTCCAGTAGCACCTTCGAGACCAACTCAGTTTGTTCTTGGTAGGAGCTTTCGTGTGCATGCGCACTTCTTCAGATACACTGAAACAGAAGTCACCAGACCCTTAGATATAGTGAGAAGTAGCTGTCTTATTGCAAAGGAATTTCAGAAATAGACTGGAAAGAGAAGTTGCTGAATTGCAACTCATTACCAAGCTTCAAACCATGGAGAGACCTGGTCTGAACAAAGACATTGGATTCTTATCTCATTATACATGACAAAGCTATTTTTAGCCATCTCACCCCTTGCTTCTTCCTGTAAGACCAATTGCAGTCATTAACCGTCGTCAACAGGTTGACCACAGCTATCAGCCTATCCCCCATTCCCACCACCCCTCTGAGTAATACCCCTCCCTACCCTCTCACTATATATAAGGGTCTGGTGACTTCTGTTTCAGTGGATCTGAAGAAGTGTGCATGCACACAAAAGCTCATACCTAGAACAAACTGAGTTGGTCTCGAAGGTGCTACTGGAAGCAACAACGCAGTATGCTTTCCCACCTTTACAACCTCTTCATGATATATTGGCCTTAAATTCCCTTTCCCCCCGCTAATTTTGTGAACTCAGCGGACTGTGCATATCTCCACCCATTGGTTGCTAGATGTGACGAGGTCCATTAGAACAGAAGGGTCATAGTAAACACTTCGCAGACCCCCTCGGCTCTGGAATTCAGAAAGCCAAATTATGACCCCTGATTTCGTTCCTACTCTTCCTTTTTTTTATTAAAAAAAAGAGAATAATTTATTTACAACATAAAGGTAAAGGGACCCCAGACCATTAGGTCCAGTCGTGTCCGACTCTGGGGTTGCGGCGCTCATTTCGCTTTACTGGCCGATAGCCGTCGTACAGCTTCCGGGTCATGTGGCCAGCATGACAAAGCCGCTTCTGGCGAACCAGAGCAGCGCACGGAAACGCCGTTTACCTTCCCGCCGGAGCGGTGCCTATTTATCTACTTGCACTTTGACGTGCTTTCGAACTGCTAGGTGGGCAGGAGCTGGGACCGAGCGACGGGAGCTCACCCTGTCGCAGGGATTCGAACCGCCGACCTTCTGATCAGCAAGCCCTAGGCGCTGTGGTTTAACCCACAGCGCCACCTGGGTCCCTTATTTACAACATAGTCCACAACAAATAATAATAATAATAAAAATAATAAATTTTTATTTATACCCCGCCCTTCTCAGCCAAGATTGGGCTCAGAGCGGCTAACACCCATAAAATCACAACAGAACATACAAAACTATCAATTAAAATGCAGGTTAAAATACGATTTAAAGTTTAAAATGCAGCCCACCAATCAATTTAAAAAAAGTGGTTGAGGAATTTGCACCCAGAAATAATTGCTTTCTGAGTAATTGCTTTCTGAATTAATCGAGAATGTGCTTCCTGTTTCCATCTCTGTGGAGTTTTATACGCCCTGCAATTCAAATTGAAGAGCGTGACCATCTTCTGTCAATCTTCCTAATTGGCTTGGTTGATTGGTGGGCTACTTAAAGATGAGGCTGCATTTTAAATTTTAAATCGTATTTTAACTTGCATTTTAATGGATTGTTTTGTATGTTTTGCTGTGGTTTTTATGGTTGTTAGCCGCTCTGAGCCCGGTCTTGGCTGGGAAGGGCGGGGTATAAATAAAAAATTATTATTATTATTATTATTATTATTATTATTATTATTATATACATGCTACTATATGCAAAGCTAATCCCGGCACGATTTCCTCCTTGCAGGCTCACATAACAGAAGCTCTTCATTAAACAGACTGAATAACAAAGTTCCTCCGAATTCTGAACAGCCAGAAGCGGAGCAGAAAGGTGAGCGTTCGATTTCCTCCCCGTCCCCCGTCCCCAAAAAAAACACGGGAGAAGTGGGGAAATTGGTTTGCTCGTGAAAGCCGTTTTTTAAAACAAACTCTGGTCTTATTGATCAGAATCCTATATAATAAAGTGCCTGTGTCCCTGCGTCCAACTTTCTGTGTGTCACGGAAGTGTGCTACTGCGCATGGCACACAGGGACGCAGGGATTGGAGAGGGGGGCGTGTCCGGAAGGCGGCGCACGCGCGTCCTCAGTTGCGCCAGCGGCGCTGCCTCGCACGGACATGGCGAGGCTGCCGAGGCTTTACTGCTTGCCGGAGCCAACCCAGGCTCCGGCTCACGCCACAAAACGGCCTCTCGGGCGCGGCGCTCTCTTCCTCCCCGCGCCGGTCTGCTCTTCCTGCTCTCCGGCCGCGGGGCCTCCTGAACCGGGCGGCCAAGAGGAGCACAGCCTGGCCGCCCTGAGGTTTGTGCTGGGCGGGGGGCGGCGTCGGGCCCGCAGAGCTTTCTAGCGCCTGTTTTTGTAACGGGCTCAATTTACTAGTGTTTCATAATCAAATGTAACAGTAGTCCACTGTTAATGTGAAGCAGGCCAATCCACCAGGATCTTTGCCTACATGAACTACATGAAGACGAAAAAGAAATATGCAGGCATACTTAATGTCACTGGGACTTCCGCAGGAGGACTGTATGTCCGTCATTTGCGCACTAGCAGTGCAGGGTGGCTGCAAAACAGATTTTAAAAACCCTGTTTCTCCTAAAATCAGACGTAGCCATAAAATAAGCCATAGCAGGATTTCGACACATTTGCGAAATAGAAGCCATACCCCGAAAATAAGACATAGGGATGTGGCGCCTCTCCCTTAAGACCAGGCATCCCCAAACTGCGGCCTTCCAGATGTTTTGGCCTACAACTCCCATGATCCCTAGCTAACAGGAACAGTGGTCAGGGATGATGGGAATTGTAGTCCCAAATTGTAGATGTTTGGGGACTACAACTCCCATCATCCCTAGCTAACCGGACCAGTGGTCAGGGATGATGGGAATTGTAGTCCCAAATGGTAGATGTTTGGGGACTACAACTCCCATCATCCCTAGCTAACCGGACCAGTGGTCAGGGATGATGGGAATTGTAGTCCCAAATGGTAGATGTTTGGGGACTACAACTCCCATGATCCCTAGCTAACAGGAACAGTGGTCAGGGACGATGGGACTTGTAGTCCCAAATGGTAGATGTTTGGGGACTACAACTCCCATGATCCCTAGCTAACAGGAACAGTGGTCAGGGATGATGGGAATTGTAGTCCCAAATTGTAGATGTTTGGGGACTACAACTCCCATCATCCCTAGCTAACCGGACCAGTGGTCAGGGATGATGGGAATTGTAGTCCCAAATGGTAGATGTTTGGGGACTACAACTCCCATGATCCCTAGCTAACCGGACCAGTGGTCAGGGACGATGGGAATTGTAGTCCCAAATGGTAGATGTTTGCGGACTACGACTCCCATGATCCCTAGCTAACAGGACCAGTGGTCAGGGATGATGGGAATTGTAGTCCAAAACATCTGGAGGGCCGAAGTTTGGGGATGCCTGCTTAAGACGGCCTGGATAGGTGTGGCTATGCTGCATACTGACGCGGAGCGGTTAAAATAAGACATCCCCCGAAAATAAGCCATACTGTGTTTTTTTGAGGGAAAAATATATATAAGACGGTGTCTTATTTTAGGAGAAACACGGAAAATCTATTTTTACCCGTTTCTTGCTTTGATATAAATTGGGCTTTACTGTATATTCCTGCGTATAAGACTCCTTTTTAACCCAGGAAAATCTTCTCAAAAGCTGGGGGTCGTCTTATACGCCGGGTCGTATTTCTTATACGGCGAGTATATCCCAAACTCTAGATTTTAACTGGAAAAGTTGGGGGTCGTCTTATACGCCCAGTCGTCTTATACGCCGGAATATACGGTACATTTTTTTAAATTATTGAGCTATCCCTTAAGAAGAATGTTTTTTTAAATCTTATGTGAGTGTACGCCATGGGTAGGCAAACTAAGGCCCGGGGGCCGGGATCTGGCCCCATCGCCTTCTCAATCCGGCCCACGGACAGTGCGGGAATCAGCGTGTTTTGACATGAGTAGAATGTGTGCTTTTATTTAAAATGCATCTCTGGGTTATTTGTGGGGCCTGCTTGGTGTTTTTACATGAGTAGAATGTATGCTTTTATTTAAAACTAGCTGACCCGGCCACGCCTTGCTGTGGCTGATGTTATGCTTATTACCATCAGTAGCAGCCACAGATAAAATAACCCCTCCCCCCCGGGCTATGGGTTTTGTCCTCCCGTTGTTGTCTCATCCCTGTGATTCCTCCCATCCTGTAGTGACCCATGAGGTATCCAGTCCCCCCCTCCCCCCGAGTCATCCCTGTGACTTCCCCCACCCTGGGTCAGCCCATGACCTATTCGGGCCCCTCCTCCCCCCACTCGGCTCCACTCGGGATAGTCTGTAAAGTAGAGGCGAGGCCTAGTGAGGCCTAGTCTGTAGGCTGTAAAGTAGAGGCGAGGCCTGGGGGGGAGTGTTTTTGGGTTGTAGCCTGTGGCCAGGGCCGGTGCTTCCATTTAGGCGAACTAGGCAACTGCCTAGGGCGCCAAAATGGAGGGGGCGCTGGCCAGCCTGCCCCCCGCCGACGCCCCAACCAGCGGCAGAGCGTGCAGGTTGGGGCGAAAACCGCGGCGGCGGGAGCGCCAAAATAGAGGGGGCGCAGGCCAGCCTGCCCCTCGCCCCCTGGTGCCCCCCAACTAGCGGCGAAAATTGCGGCGGCGCGGGGCGTATGGCGGGCAGGGGGCGGGGCACCGTACGTCATGCGCAATGATGTCACGTGCCCCGCCCCCTCGCCTAGGGCGCAAAAATCCCTAGCACCGCTCCTGCCTGTGGCTGTGGCTCTGGGTTTGGCCGTTTGCCTTTGTCTGGTAATGGCCGCCTTGGTGGTTTCAGTCGCTCGGTTGATGACGTCATTATTTGGCGCCACCCTTCAGAGCTTTGGCTGGTGACAGCACGCGATCTGCCTTTCTATTGGACGCTGCTGGTGTCTTCAGAGCTTCTGCTGGTGATGTATAATGCCTGCGACAGATTTTTTTTTTGCGTTTTTTCTTTATTTTAGGAATGACAGGTGTGGTTTCTCTGAATTTTTATTATGCCACATTACTTTGAGATGGTAATGGAAACGCTGTGTCCCAATTTGATGAGATTTGGTCCACCGGTTACGCAGCAAGGGCGCAATGGGAACATTTATATATAGATAGATGCATCTCTGGGTTATTTGTGGGGCATAATAATTCATTCATTCCCCCCCCCCAAAAAAATCTAGTTCAGCTCCCTACAAGATCTCAGGGCAAGTGGACCAGCCCCCTGCTGGAAAAGTTTGCTGACCCCTGGTGTAGGCTCTCGCTGCCCCTCCATGATGTTCTTCCTTTCTGAATGCACTTTGACTTGCTATAGCCCCCCCATCCTTTCCTTCGTTAGGCTGCTTGCTTCGCTTTTGGATTTTCCGTTGCAATCCTCTCTGGTTTCTTCCCACCCTCCAGCTCGCCGTTCCCAGGTCAGTCCCCTGGAGGGCAACGTGCTCAGCCGCCTGCTCACTCCCACCCAAGCCTCCCTAGCGAGGAGTAAAAGCGCCGCCACTTTATCAGCGGATGGTCAAGATCCCTCAGGTAACAGGGCACCAGGGTGGATAAAAATCCGTGATTTTTAACACATTCGATGTGGGCCTGCCATTGCCCTCCCTTTTTTTGCGGGAAACTCCCTTATTCCAACGCCGTTTCCCGCTGCTATCCCGGATTGTTGATATCCCTTAAATTTCCTGGATTTCAAAGGAAGCAGCTCCTCTCCCTCCCTGCCGGCCAGGGAGGCTCCTCAGCTGCCAATCAGGAGCCTGAGACCAACTGGGGGCGGAGCTTGCATGCCTGGCGCGGCCAGACCCTCGCGCGCAACCAGACAGACCGCCTGCCTGCCGTCTACGCGCTCGCTCTTTCGCTGCCAATAAGGAGCCTGAGACCGACTGGGGGCGGAGCTTGCATGCCTGGCGCGGCCAGGCCCTCGCGCCCAACCAGACAGACAGCCTGCCTGCCGTCTACGCGCTCGCTCTTTCGCTCACCCGTTGCTCGGCCCAGTTCTCTAATCTGTTCAGGTCATTTTGAAGTGTGATCCTGTCCTTTGGGGTATTAGCCACCCCTCCCAATTTGGTGTCACCTGCAAACTTGATCAGGATGATGCCCTCAAGCCCATCATCCAAGTCCTTGATCAAGATGTTGAATAAGACTGGGCCCAAGACAGAACCCTGTGGCACCCCACTAGTCCCTTCTCTCCAGGATGAAGAGGAGCCATTGATGAGCACCCTTTGGGTTTGGTCAGCCAGCCAGTTACAAATCCACTGAATGGTAGCATTGTCTAGCCCGCATTTGACCAGCTTCTTTACAAGAATATCACGGGGCACCTTGTCAAAGGCCTTGCTGAAATAATAATAATAATAATAATAATAATAATAATAATAATAATAATTTTTATTTGTACCCAGGGCTCAGGGCGGCTCACACAATCAAAATCACAATAAAACATAAACACAAAAACGATCAATTAAAATACAGATTACAAAATTTAAAATGATTTAAAAATGATTTAAAAAGCCGCCTTAATGTAACTGCCCATGAATTTATAACAATAGGGAGGATCTAGTCTTACAATGTTATATTATAACACAAAGGTCAGACTGAATCCAACTCAAAGGCTAGGCGGAACAGCTCCGTCTTGCAGGCCCTGCGGAAAGAGGTCAGATCCCGCAGGGCCCTAGTCTCTGGAGACAGTGCGTTCCACCAAATTGGGGCCAAACCAGAAAAGGCCCTGGCCCCTAGTTGAGGCCAATCTAGCCATCTTATGGGTTGGGACCTCCAACATGTGATTATTTGTGGACCTTAGGGTCCTCCGCGGGGCATACCAGGAGAGGCGGTCCCGTAGGTACGAGGGTCCTAGGCCGCGTAGGGCTTTAAAGGTCAAAACCAGCACCTTAAACCTGATCCTGTACTCCACCGGGAGCCAGTGCAGCTGGTAAAGTACTGGATGAATATGATCCCGCGGCAAAGACCCCGTAAGGAGCCTCGCCGCGGATTTCTGCACCCGTTGGGAGTTTCAGGGTCAGTTTCAAGGGCAGCCCTGCGTAGAGCGAGTTACAATAATCAAGCCTGGAGGTGACCGTCGCATAGATCACTGAAATCACAGTGTAGCCTACCTTGATTTCA
The DNA here is from genome assembly GCA_034642065.1 of Darevskia nairensis. Lineage (NCBI taxonomy): Eukaryota > Metazoa > Chordata > Lepidosauria > Squamata > Lacertidae > Darevskia > Darevskia nairensis. Next base: position 251,627 of record JAWWNI010001559.1, on the reverse strand, counting down.
GCAAGGCCTTTGGCAAGGTGCCTCATGATATTCTTGTAAAGAAGCTGGTCCATCCCTAACCACTGGTCCTGTGAGCTAGTCCCCAAAACAGCTGGAGGGCCGAGTTTGGGGGGTGCCTGGATTAGGTTTGGACTGGATGGCCCTTGGGGCTCTTCCAACTCTATGATTCTATGATGGGCATTTTTGCCTGGTTGAGAGTCTCTCCTTTCTTCTCTCTCCTCTTTCCCCACCCACCTTTCCCCCTCCGTGATCTGTTTGCCCTGCCAAATCCCCAACTTGATAGAATCTCTCCTCTGTCCCCGTTCAGCTCCCGGCAGCGCCGTCAGTTCCCCGGCCCATGCGCCCAAAGTGCCCATGCGCAGCCGCAGCACAGACCGACTGAAGGCTGCCGCCTCTCCGCCGGGAAATGCCTTGCCAGAAATGGCGCAGGTGGGTCATAGCCGCATTTGGGTACCGGGCCGGTGGTTGGTTCCATAAAAATACCGATGGCTTCCTCAAAGCCTATGTGTCTCTTGATAGTAGGGTGGGTCATAAAAATTTTTTTCGAAAATGTTTCCTCCCTTGATCTTATCTCAGGCGTATGGTATAAACATAGTTAAATTTCAAATTGGGGACAAATCGGTTAATAGGTAGACCCTGCTCCTACAAATTGAAATTTTGCCTCCCCACTAATAAACATTGTGAACTAATCAACATAAATTGTAGGTTTTATGTAGAGCAATCATAGTTGCATACTATTATGAGTGGCGTTGTATTGTTTATGTTTAGTACACCGTTTGCTTAATTGTTCCCTATAATTTTTTCCAAACCATTGGTTTTTCATGTACATTGTCAACATGTTTTCTCTTAAATAAATCAATATTGCAGGAAATAATAGTATGCAACTATGATTGGGACCGATTTGTCCCAAATTTGAAATTTAACTATGTTTATACCATACGCCTGAGATAAGATCAAGGGAGGAAACATTTCCGAAATTTTTTTTTTATGACCCACCCTAATATACAATACAGTGGGACCTCGACTTACGAGTGACTCGACTTACGTGTTTTTCGACTTCCGAATGACTTCCGGAAGAAAAAAATGGCCGCCGCAACCGAATTTTTCGACTTGCGAAAGGAAGTCACGGCCGCTTTGAATAGGATTTTTTCGACTTACGAATTTTTTTCGCTCAATGCATCCCTATGGGGACTCGACTTACGAGTGTTTTCGACTACCGAAGATCGCGTCGGAACGCATTATCTTCGTAAGTCGTGGTCCCACTGTATATCCTTCAAAAGAGACATACAATGTTTCATGAAAAAGCAGCTGGATAAGCCCTTGGGTGGACATAGACCATAGTAGTGGACACAAGTCAAATGCATTAGCAGATGCATTTGAATGTATGTAAATACACCAATATCGTGAGAGAGAGTTTACTGAAGAAGCCCAAAATTCTTCAGGGGCGAAACAGGTGACAAACACCGGCACCCTGTCTATAAACATCTGTGCGACGATACGAACAAGAGCCAACCCCCCCCCCAAAAAAACCGGAGCATTCGCTAAGAAAATAAGAAAAAACTTCCAGGAGTTTTTTATTTCTGGCTTCAGTATAATATTGTGCATACAGTGGAACCTCGACTTACGAATTTAATGCGTTCCGAAAGCACACTCGTAAGTCGAAAATTTCGTCAGTCGAAAAACGGCATTCCCATAGGAATGCATTGGAAACGTACGTCGAAAAATCCGTAAGAAAACCCTATGTAAACCTTCGTCAGTCGAGGAAACCGCATCTAAAACTTCGTAAGCTGAGTAAACCGCATCTAAAATCCAAGCGGATTTCCTTTCGGAAGTCGGAAAATTCGTAGGCGCGCGGCCGCTTTCCCCCTTTCGTAAGTCGAAAAATACGGAAGTCGAGTTATTCGTAAGTCGAGGTTCTACTGTATACTTCTCTCCATTTTGGATTACCAATATCAGACTTAAAAACGCGGATTTGTTTGAATATTTTCTATACGCCGTATGTGTTGCTTAGGATATATCAGTAACCACGAATATTAGCAGCATAGGTTCATTTGTTTTATGTCTTTTAGAAAACAGCAGCTTACCTGTATGTGTCTGTTCCTCCTACAGAAACCGGAGCTCTCCAAGCGGCCGCCGTCTACCGGGAGACGCACCCCATCGCCATCTTTGCCCGGTCCCAGGAGGTCTCCCTCTCCTGCCAGCTTGGGCAAACGCACTCCGTCTCCAGCCGCAATCAGGTTTCTATTGAGCTCCTCTTCACGGATCTTGCTCTAGAGTAAAACCAGCGTGGTCCGCCCTGCTGCCCTTGGCTGTTCTCCTCTTGGCATCAGGGGGTTTGGGCTGGGTGTTCATCAGTATGCGGATGATACCCAGCTCTACCTCTCTTTCAAATCAGAACTAGTGAAGGCGGTGAAGGTCCTGTGTGAGTGCCTGGAGGCGGTTGGAGGATGGATGGCGGCTAACAGATTGAGGTTGAATCCTGACAAGACAGAAGTGCTGTTTTTGGGGGACGGGGCGGGTGGGTGTGGGGGACTCCCTGGTCCTGAATGGGGTAACTGTGCCCCTGAAGGACCAGGTGCGCAGCCTGGGAGTAATTTTGGACTCACAGCTGTCCATGGAGGCGCAGGTCCATTCTGTGTCCAGGGCGGCTGTCTACCAGCTCCATCTGGTACGCAGGATGAGACCCTCCCTGCCCGCAGACTGTCTCACCAGAGTGGGGCATGCCCTGGTTATCTCCCGCTTGGACTACTGCAATGCGCTCTACGTGGGGCTACCTTTGAAGGTGACCCGGAAACTGCAATTAATCCAGAATGCGGCAGCTAGACTGGTGACTGGGAGTGGCCGCCGGGACCACATAACACCGGTCCTGAGAGATCTACATTGGCTCCCAGTACGTTTCCGAGCACAATTCAAAGTGTTGGTGCTGACCTTGAAAGCCCTAAACGGCCTCGGTCCTGTATACCTGAAGGAGCGTCTCCACCCCCACCGTTCAGCCCGGACACTGAGATCCAGCGCCGTAGGCCTTCTGGTGGTTCCCTTACTGCGAGAAGCAAAGCTACAGGGAACCAGGCAGAGGGCCTTCTCGGTGGTGGCGCCCGCCCTGTGGAACGCCCTCCCAGCAGAGGTCAAAGAGAACAACAACTACCAGACCTTTCGAAGACATCTGAAGGCAGCCCTGTTTAGGGAGGCTTCTAATGTTTTATAGATTACTAGCTGGCCCGGCCACGCGTCGCTGTGGGTTATTTTGTGAAATTGGATAAGTTAGAGTAAGTGCATAGATACATTTTAATGCTCTGTTGGAAGCCGCCCAGAGTGGCTGGGGAGACCCAGCCAGATGGGCGGGGTACAAATAATAAATTATTATTATTTTTATTATTGGTCCACAAAGGGACAGTTGCGTTTGAGCTCCCAGGACATTTCCGAACACAAATCAAAGAGTCGGCGCAGACCTTAAGAGCCCTCAACGGCCTCGGTCCAGTATACCTGTCAGGAGCGCCGGGCTGCCATCTTAATTGATTGCCCGAAATAAGAGTCGAAGCTATGTAGCTCTTTAAGGCTTTAATCTAGACCACCAACGTAACAGGCTGAAGCTGCTATCTACTTTGCATTGTTTATCTCAACTTACGTATTCATTCATACCAAAAGTAAAAGTAAAACTGACCTTCAAACATACAGAACAATATTGAAGTCAATGCAATAATAAATCAAGTCCTTTGTACAACATACAACATACAACAGGACTTGATTTATTATTGCATTGACTTCAATATTGTTAGTCGAAATGCGATTTCCCATAGGAATGCATTAAAAACGGATTAATGCGCTCCTATGGGAAGAGAAATCGGGGGTCACTTACCTTTTTGATGTGGACGGCCAGTCTCCCGCAGCTCTCCTTTGCTTGCAGGCACCTCCTTTGCTTGCAGGCACAATTATAACAAATAAAGGCTTGACATATCTCGCATGGCATGTCACGAATCTATCTCATATATTAGTTTCACCTTTTAAGTTGAATTACTGAAAGAAATGACCCTTTCCACGATATTCTAATTTTTCGAGTTTCACCTGTATTTAAATGCAGCCTTAACCCTGGAGTCAGAACTTCCTATCTGGACTAAAGAGTTAGTAGCTAAGGAGTGGCAACGCCCCAGAATATACCTTATTTTTCGCTCCATGAGACGCACTTTTTCCCTCCTAAAAAGTAAGGGGAAATGTCTGTGCGTCTTATGGAGCGAATGTGTGGTCCCTGGAGCTGAGCTGCCCAGGGGCAAAAGCAGATCATGCTTTTTTAAAAAAAGAGAGAGAGAGAAGGGGTTGAAAGGAAGTCCGCTGAGCAGCTGCTCAGCAAAGTATCGGGAAGAGAGATAAGGGAGAGAGATTCCCCCTTGCAGAGGGAGGCTGTTTCCCCAGCGTCATGTGACTGGCTGATTCGATTATCTGTCTGGAAACTGTAGAAATGGCTCCCTTTCCTGAAGCTGCAGAACTGTGAGTTAAACCCCATAAAACAGGGTTTTTTCCCTTTGCAAAGTAAGCTCAACAACTTTGAGCTGATTCTCAAAAAATGGGGCTTTTCTCCTTTGCAAAAGAAGCTGCAGAAATTTGAGCTGATCCTCAAAAAAGGGGGCTTTTCTCCTTTGCAAAAGAAGCTGCAGAAATTTGAGCTGATCCTCAAAAAGTGGGGCTTTTCTCCTTTGCAAAAGAAGCTGCAGAAATTTGAGCTGATCCTCAAAAAAAATGGGAATTTCCCCCCTCTAAAAACTAGGTGCGTCCTATGGTCAGGTGCGCCTTATAGAGCGAAAAATGCGGTACTATATTTTTCTGTGTATAAGACTGTATTCTCCCCCCCCCCCATTTTTTAAATTTAAAATTGGCGGTTGTCTTATACACAGGATGTTGCCATTATAAAAAATAGGGGCCATCTTATGCACGGGAAAATACGGGAGCTGGACATGTTTCTGTGCCGTGCAGATCTCTGACCCATCCCCTTTTCTCGTCAGACAAAAGTCTCATCCAGGTTCACCCAAAAGACAGTGGCCACCACCTCCTGTTTTGGTCTCCAAGCCAGCGCCGATCCAGCGCCCGTCCATCACCCCGAACGTCCTGAACGTTGCCAAAAAGCAGAGTGACCCGGCGTGTCGACCAAAGGAGAGGCCGGAGCACCCTGAGGGCCAGGATCCGGCGGCCGCGCCGCCCCCCTCCTCGGAGAGAGAACTGGCCGCTGCTGCTCCAAAGACCAAAGAAGGTAAGAGAACCTGCGCAGAAGGTGATCCATTCGCTTGTTGTTCCACTCCTCTCCCCTTCCCAGTTCTAGCTCCAAGGTTTTCTTCACTGGAAATAATAATAATAATAATAATAATAATAATAATAATAATAATAAACTTTTATTTGTATCCTGGCCGAGACCGGGCTCAGGGCGGCTGACATCAGATAGAAACATGGATATAAAATCAAACAATAATTCAATGGCTCCTTAAAAACAAGTCCAGGATAAAATGGAAAGAGTGGTTGCCCAAGTGTGCTGGTCCCGAGGGGTACCCAATAGGCGAGGTCTAGTCCGGTCCAAGGTCAGAGGTGCACGTAAAGGCAGTCCGAAACAACTGGAGCAGGATCCAGGGCAGGGAGTCTGGCAAAGTCAGGAACGGGTGAACAAACAGGGAACCAAGGCGGGTCAGGAGAGCTCAGGCAGGTAAGCAGGACAGGGATCAAGCAGGAACTCGACAGCATCGATGTTGCTCCTGCAACTTGGGGCTGGGGCTGGCTGGGCTCTTCAATTACTGGTTATCTCATTGGCGCGGACTACCTGACCATTACCTCGCCCAATGTTTACCGAGAGACGGTTTTGCAAATCAGCGGATTAGCAAAATCCACGCCAAAAGTTGGTCCCGTGGGATCTTACCATCTGATCTCCTCAAGTTAGAGTTGGACGTTAGGGTGGGTCATAAAAAAATTTTTTGGGAAAATGTTTCCTCCCTTGATCTTATCTCAGGCGTATGGTATAAACATAGTTAAATTTCAAATTTGGGACAAATCGGTTAATAGGTAGACCCTGCTCCTACAGATTGAAATTTTGCCTCCCCACGAGTGATAAAAACATAGGAATTGGACTCCTTTAATTCTCAGTATGTTAAATTGTGAACTAATAAACATAAATTGTAGATTTTATGTAGAGCAATCATAGTTGCATACTATTATGAGTGGCGTTGTATTGTTTCTGTTTAGTACACCGTTTGCTTAATTGTTCCATCTAATTTTTTCCAAACCATTGGTTTTTCATGTACATTATCAACATGTTTTATCTTAAATAAATAAATATTGCAGAAAATAATAGTATGCAACTATGATTGCTCTACATAAAACCTACAATTTATGTTGATTAGTTCACAATTTAACATACTGAGAATTAAATGAGTCCAATTCCGATGTTTTTATCACTCGTGGGGAGGCAAAATTTCAATTTGTAGGAGCAGGGTCTACATATTAACCGATTTGTCCCAAATTTGGACTTTAACTATGTTTATACCATACGCCTGAGATAAGATCAAGGGGGGAAACATTTTCGAAAAATTTTTTTTTATGACCCTCCCTAATGTATAATGCCGTTGATTTTTGCATTCTGTTGACATTTATTTTCTCGGCAATTCTAGCCGGCGAACAAAACCGGTGCAGTTTCTTAATAGTTTTCACATACATGTGGTCAAACGTGTATATTGCCGTTGATTTTTGCATTCTGTTGACATTTATTTTCTCGGCAATTCTAGTCGGTGAACAAAATCGGCGCAGTTTCTTAATAGTTTTCACATACATGTGGTCAAACGTGTATATTGCCGTTGATTTTTGCATTCTGTTGACATTTATTTTCTCGGCAATTCTAGTCGGTGAACAAAATCGGCGCAGTTTCTTAATAGTTTTCACATACATGTGGTCAAACGTGTATATTGCCGTTGATTTTTTGCATTCTGTTGACATTTATTTTCTCGGCAATTCTAGTCGGTGAACAAAATCGGCGCAGTTTCTTAATAGTTTTCACATACATGTGGTCAAACGTGTATAATGCCGTTGATTTTTGCATTCTGTTGACATTTATTTTCTCGGCAATTCTAGTCGGTGAACAAAATCGGCGCAGTTTCTTAATAGTTTTCACATACATGTGGTCAAACGTGTATATTGCCGTTGATTTTTTGCATTCTGTTGACATTTATTTTCTCGGCAATTCTAGTCGGTGAACGAAACCGGTGCAGTTTTTTAATAGTTTTCACCTAGGAAGCAATAAGGTGAAGGTACAGGACCCCTGTGCAGTTCAGTCCACTCCAAGGCGACTATGGGGTTGCGGCGCTCATAGGGGTTAGGGATAGGGGCTAGAGATAGGAGTTAGGGATAGGGATAGGGGTTATGGATAGTCGGGTGGGTCATAAAAAATTTTTTCGAAAATGTTTCCTCCCTTGATCTTTATCTTTATCTATTGTCATTGTACAAGTACAACGAAATGGGATTTAAAATAATAATAATAATAATAATAATAATAATAATAATAATAATAAAATAATTTAAAAAATAAATAAATTCATTTTCCATTTAAACAATTGTTTCCCCAACCAAAAATGTACTCAACACGAGTAACAGCAGTAAACGCCATACGAAACACTTAAAAATAAGGAAGAGCACTTATCTCAGGCGTATGGTATAAAAATAGTTAAATTTCAATTTTGGGACACATCAGTTAATATTTAGACCCTGCGCCTACAAATTGACATTTTGCCTCCCCACGAGTGATAAAAACATAGGCATTTGACTCCTTTAATTCTCAGTATGTTAAATTGTGAACTAATAAACATAAATTGTAGGTTTTATGTAGAGCAATCATAGTTGCATACTATTCTTTTCTGCAATATTTATTTCAGATAAAACATGTTGATAGTGTACATGAAAAACCAATGGTTTGGAAAAAATTATACGGAACAATTAAGCAAACGGTGTACTAAACATAAACAATACAACGCCACTCATAATAGTATGCAACTATGATTGCTCTGCATAAAACCTACAATTTATGCTTATTGGTTCACAATTTAACATACAGAGAATTAAATGAGTCAAATTCCTATGTTTTTATCACTCGTGGGGAGGCCAAATTTCAATGTGTAGGAGCAGGGTCTACCTATTAACCGATTTGTCCCAAATTTGAAATTTAACTATGTTTCTACCATACGCCTGAGATAAGATCAAGGGAGGAAACATTTTCGAATTTTTTTTTTTATGACCCACCCTAGTGCCTATTTATCTACTCGCACTGGCGTGCTTTTGAACTGCTAGGTTGGCAGGAGCCGGGGCAGAGCAACGGGCGCTCAGCCCGTCGCGGGGATTTGAACCGCCAACCTTCCGATCGGCAAGGCCAAGAGGCTCAGGGGTTTAGACCACAGCGCCCCCCGCGTCCCTGTAGGAAGCATAGCAGGTCAGATGTATGAATGGTTTTTGTTTCATCAGAACGAGTAATTAAACGCAAAGACGGTTTGAATTCTTACTGACTCGCCTCTGCATATCTTTCTGCCGCCAGCCAACAGTCTCAGGTCTTTAGATACAATATTCTCAGCCTTTACTATATTCCATTCTTCGATGACTCTACTTTCCCCTAATCATTTAAAATAGGAATCGGAGAGAAGACGACCCCTGCTTCTCAAATGCGCCTCGGTCTTGGACATTAAACTTGGTTGTGCAAAAAGAACACACCTACCCCTTTGATATATATATTTTTCAGGGTGGATAAAAATAAATGATTTTTTTATTTAAAAAATCGGATTTTTTTGATTTAAATCGGATTTTTTTGATTTAAATCGGATTTTTTTGATTTAAATCGGATTTTTTTAAATTTAAATTGGATTTTTAAAATAAAATGCTTTTGGAGGAAAAATCTTTCTAAATATAGTCTTCTATTTAAGTTACATTGTAGTCCAAAGGCTATTCATCCGGAAATAAGGGTTTGTTTTAAGTTTATCAAGTGTGCTAAAACTCAGTCTAAGTTTTTTTTTTAAGTGTTTAACTACATCAACAAACATGGATACATATGCTATCATGTTATTGTTTTAAGTGTGCTGAAACTCAGTCTAAGTTTTTTTTTAAATGTTTAACCACATCAGTTAACAAACATGGAGACATATGCTATCATGTTATTGTCTTAGTTAAATAAATTGTTTAAATGGTTATTAAGGAAATGATTATTTTTCTCCTTCCAAGAAAGTACAGCAGAAAAGTTGTCCAAATAGAAACAGTTAACTTATTAAACCTCACCATATTTTCAGAGTCAAAACAAAATAAAAAAATTCCTTCCAGTAGCACCTTAGAGACCAACTAAGTTTGTTCTTGGTATGAGCTTTCGTGTGCATGCACACTTCTTCATAATTATCTCTCTATGTATTTCTAGTAGTATAACCAAATCAGTCGTTTTTGATATAACTGTAAAAACTACTCTGAAAATTTATTATTCCAAAAAGGAAACCTTCATATGGATGTAAATATTAAGATTATACCAGCAAGAATGAGTCTTTCTGTCAAAAAAATATTTTAATCAAGTCTTACTGACTAGTGATTTAAATCAAGTCTTACTTAGTGATTTAAAACAAGCCTTACTGACTAGGGATTTAAATCAAGCCTTGCCGACTAGTGATTTAAATCAAGCCTTACCGACTAGGGATTTGAATCAAGCCTTACCGACTAGGGATTTGAATCAAGCCTTACCGACTAGGGATTTGAATCAAGCCTTACCGACTAGGGATTTGAATCAAGCCTTACCGACTAGGGATTTGAATCAAGCCTTACCGACTAGTGATTTAAATCAAGCCTTACCGACTAGTGATTTGAATCAAGCCTTACCGACTAGTGATTTGAATCAAGCCTTACCGACTAGTGATTTGAATCAAGCCTTACCGACTAGTGATTTAAATCAAGCCTTACCGACTAGTGATTTAAATCAAGCCTTACCGACTAGTGATTTAAATCAAGCCTTACCGACTAGTGATTTAAATCAAGCCTTACCGACTAGTGATTTAAATCAAGCCTTACCGACTAGTGATTTGAATCAAGCCTTACCGACTAGTGATTTGAATCAAGCCTTACCGACTAGTGATTTGAATCAAGCCTTACCGACTAGTGATTTGAATCACGCCTTACCGACTAGTGATTTAAATCAAGCCTTACCGACTAGTGATTTAAATCAAGCCTTACCGACTAGTGATTTAAATCAAGCCTTACTGACTAGTGATTTAAATCAAGCCTTACTGACTAGTGATTTAAATCAAGCCTTACTGACTAGTCACGCAGTGGTGGCTAACCTTGACACCCCAGATATTTGGGAACTACAACTCCCATCATCCCTGGCTAACAGGACCAGTGGTCAGGGATGATGGGAGTTGTAGTCCCAAAACATCTGGAGTGTCAAGGTTAGCCACCACTGCCCTAAAGCAACTTGCTGTATTTTTCCATGTAGGAGACTACATTTCCCCCCAAATAATTTAAAATTGGGAGGGTCGTCTTGTACACAGAATGTTGCCATGATTTATTTCTTCATTTTGGGCTCAAACAAATAGGGGTCATTTTATGCAAGGGGGCATCTTATCCACGTGAAAATCTGTACTTTTACAGATTTATACTGATTTGCCCATTAGGCCCAAGTTCTGTTATGCCCTTGTTGACTTCCCAAGCATAACAACCACATCTTACCTCGTACTCGTCCATACCAGTGTTTCCAGCACAGTAGTCTTTCTGTTTGAGTTTCATTCTTGCATACTAGTGTCCGCCTACTTTGTGCAGTACAAAATGTACTATTTTCGTGAACGAAATTTAGCTCTTTGAATCAAGTGGACAGGATCACACTTCAAAATGACCTTAACAGATTAGAGAATTGGGCCACAGGGTTCTGTCTTGGGCCCAGTCTTATTCAACATCTTGATCAAGGACTTGGATGATGGGCTTGAGGGCATCCTGATCAAGTTTGCAGGTGACACCCAATTGGGAGGGGTGGCTAAGACCCCAGAGGACAGGATCACACTTCAAAAGGACCTGAACAGATTAGAGAACTGGGCCAAGGCAAACAGGATGAATTTGAACAGGGAGAAATGTAAAGTACTACACTTGGGCCAAAAAAATGAAAGGCCCAAATACAGGATGGGTGACACCTGGCTTGAGAGCAGTACAAGTGAAAAGGATCTAGGAGTCTTGGTAGACCACAAACTTGACATGAGTCAACCGTGTGATGCAGCAGCTCAAAAAGCCCATGCAATTCTGGGCTGCATCCATAGGAGTAGAGCATCTAGATCAAGGGAAGTAATAGTACCACTGTATTCCGCTCTGGTCAGACCTCACCTGGAATACTGTGTCCAGTTCTGGGCACCCCAGTTCAAGAAGGATACTGACCAGCTGGAGCGTGTCCAGAGGAGGGCAACCAAAATGGTCCAAGGCCTGGAAACGATGCCTTATGAGGAACGGCTTAGGGAGCTGGGTATGTTTAGCCTGGAGAAGAGAAGGTTCATGGGTGATATGATAGCCATGTTCCAATATATCAAAGGATGTCATCTAGAGGAGGGAGAAAGGTTGTTTTCTGCTGCTCCAGAGAAGCGGACACGGAGCAATGGATTCAAACTACAAGAAAGAAGATTCCACCTCAACATTAGGAAGAACTTCCTGACAGTAAGAGCTGTTGGACAGTGGAATTTGCTGCCAAGGAGGGTGGTGGAGTCTCCTTCTTTGGAGGTCTTTAAGCAGAGGCTTGACAGCCACCTGTCAGGAATGCTTGGATGGTGTTTCCTGCTTGGCAGGGGGTTGGACTGGATGGCCCTTGGGGTCTCTTCCAACTCTATGATTCTATGATTCTAAGTGGTCTCTTGCCTCAAAAACAAACTGTATTGTGCCCTTGAAGGTTAATGTTGTTTAAGCTTTCATAAACTCAAGCAGCTGATCAGATTTTTCCATCAGGTGCGCCATCAGATTTTCAAGAGGACACTTTGTCAGTTTTAAACTTTGACATAATACCAACGTCAAAAACCAATGTTCTGACTGTATCGCAAAATTTTGGAACGAGGCTCAGTTTGAAAATCAGTTAGCAAATAGATATTAGTTAAGTCTTATTTCCCATTACAGGTAGATAGCTGTGTTGGTCTGTCATAGTCAAAACCAAATAAAAAAATTCCTTCCAGTAGCACCTTCGAGACCAACTCAGTTTGTTCTTGGTATGAGCTTTCGTGTGCATGCACACTTCTTCAGATCCACTGAAACAGAAGTCACCAGACCCTTAGATATAGTGAGAGGGTGGGGAGGGGTATTACTCAGAGGGGTGGTGGGAATGGGTGATAGGCTGATAACTGTGGTCAACCTGTTGATGACGGTTAACGACTGCAATTAGTATTACAGGAAAAAGCAAGGGGTGAGAAGGTTAAAAAAGCTTTGTCATGTATAATGAGATAAGAATCCAATGTCTTTGTTCAGACCAGGTCTCTCCATGGTTTTAAGCTTGGTAATGAGTTGCAATTCAGCAACTTCTCTTTCCAGTCTCTTTCTGAAATCCCTTTGCAATAAGACAGCTACTTTGAGATCTTGTCTAGAGTGTCCTGGGAGATTGAAGTGCTCTCCTACTGGTTTCTCTGTCTTGGGATTCCTGATGTCAGATTGATGTCCATTTATCCTTTGGCGTAGGGTTCGGCCTGTTTGTCCGATATAGAGAGCCGAAGGGCACTGTTGGCATTTGATGGCATACACAATGTTAGATGGTGAGCAATTAAATAGTCCTGAGATGGGATGTTGGATGTTGTTGGGGCCAGTCATGGTGTTGTCCGGGTGTATGTGGCAGCAAAGTTGGCATCTGGGTTTATTGCAGGCTCTGGTGCCAGTGTCTGTGTTAAGTCTGGTTGTAGTATTGTTGTCTTATTTCCCATGTCTGGTGCCTCTGGGACTGTGCTACGTTGGCTCTTCTGAAGTTTGCGGTTCTACTAATATGAAGGGCGGGGAAATGGATTTATCAGGTGTTGGGACCTCTGTCTTAGGAAGAGAGGTGGTGTTTCCTGCTTGGCAGGGGGTTGGACTGGATGGCCCTTGGGGTCTCTTCCAACTCTACGATTCTATGATTCTGTGGCGTAAGTTCCCCTGAAAAGTTGGTTTCGTTGTGTGTGCAGTTGCTTAGGGGACGAAGGGTCACTTTTGGTCCGCCCCCGTCCCCCGAGGGAAACAATGCGGAAGGAACGCCTCAATCATCTCCCCTCCTTGCCCCGGTGCGCAAGGAGCACAGCCTCTACTCCTCTGAGCAGGATGGACACACCTTCTGTCACCTCTCAAAAAAAGAGACATTTCGGAGGAGATGTCCTGGGCATTTGTCTCCCTGGAGAAGGACTTAGGGGCTACCTTAGCAGAAAAAAGGCGTTTGACCCAGGCACATGGTGGAGGCATCTCTCTCTACAAACAGCCACAGGTGAGTGGGTTGCTTGGCTGCTGCGTTCAATGTCAAATAAACGCGATTTGGAAGCATGATTCTCCTGGAGAGCCGCCCTCCAGGTTAATGCTTTGGGCCCGTTGTCGTACGACTAATCCCTCGAGCGCAAGTCTTAATCGTTCGTCCCCCCCCGCCCCTTAGCGCATAGCTGTGAAGTTCTCCCTTATTTTAAGGGAAATTCCATTATGCCGAATAGGATTCCCCGTGAGTAAAGGAAAAACTTGACAGCTATGCCTTGGCTTGTATGTAGAGCACGCTGAACGTTACACCAGGCACGTCCAACAGGTAGATCGCGATCTACTGGTAGATAGCAAAAAATAAAAGATAAAAGAATAAAAAAAAGCTCAACTACTGCCTCCTTCTCGAAAATAAGCTCAACTACTTTGGCTTCCAAAGAAAAGCCTAACGACGTTGGCTTCCTAAAAAAAAAGCTCCACAATTTTGCCTTTCCCAAAAAGCTCCGCGACTTTTGCTTCCTAGCCAAAAAAGGGGCAGTTCCACTATCGGACTGCAGATTCAGGGCCCCAAGCTGTGTTTTATATAATCGACTTTTGATTATGTTCTGTGCATATCGCAATGCTCCTTCAGTTCCATTCATTCATCCATTCCGTTTCGTTCATTCATATATTCAGTTTCGTTCATTCATACATTCTGTTTCACTCATATATTCCGTTTCGTTCATTCATATATTCGGTTTCACTCATTCATATATTCCGTTTCACTCATATATTCTGTTTTGGTCATTCATATATTCCGTTTCATTCATTCATACATTCCGTTCCACTCATATATTCCATTTTATTCATTCATATATTCGGTTTCACTCATTCATATATTCCGTTTCACTCATATATTCCGTTTCGTTCATTCATATATTCCGTTTCATTCATTCATATATTCCGTTTCACTCATATATTCCATTTTATTCATTCATATATTCGGTTTCATTCATTCATATATTCCGTTTCACTCACATATTCCGTTTCGTTCATTCATATATTCCGTTTCATTCATTCATATATTCCGTTTCACTCATATATACCGTTTTGTTCATTCATATATTCGGTTTCATTCATTCATATATTCCGTTTCACTCATATATTCCATTTCGTTCATTCATATATTCCGTTTCATTCATTCATATATTCCGTTTCACTCATATATTCCGTTTCATTCATTCATTCATTCCGTTTCATTCATTCATATATTCCATTTCATTCATCCATATATTCCGTTCCATTCATTCTTTTGCTTCTGAAAAAAAGCTCTACAACTTTGGCCCACCCAACGACAACGGGTCGATCCCTGCCAGTTTTCTTACACTGTGAGTAGATTGCAGTCTACTAAGAGTTGGACGTCCCTGCTGGTCTAGTACACGTCTCAATGGTTTGTCTTCCCCTCCCCTTCGCTATTACGTAGTGCACTCTAAATGTTACGTGTCGGCTCGCTCGGTTTGACAATATTTCACGTTCTGCGCAAATTAGGGTGGGTCATAAAAAATTTTTTTTTTGAAAATGTTTCCTCCCTTGATCTTATCTCAGGCATATGGTATGAACATAGTTAAATTTCAAATTTGGGACAAATCGGTTAATATGTAGACCCTGCTCCTACAAATTGAAATTTTGCCTCCCCACGAGTGATAAAAACATAGGAATTGGACTCATTTAATTCTCAGTATGTTAAATGGTGAACTAATAAACATAAATTGCAGGTTTTATGTAGAGCAATCATAGTTGCATCCTATTATTTTCTGCAATATTTATTTATTTAAGATAAAACATGTATGATACTATTATGAGTGGCGTTGTATTGTTTATGTTTAGTACACCGTTTGCTTAATTGTTCCATCTAATTTTTTCCAAACCATTGGTTTTTCATGTACATTATCAACATGTTTTATCTTAAATAAATAAATATTGCAGAAAATAATAGGATGCAACTATGATTGCTCTACATCAAACCTACAATTTATGTTTATTAGTTCACCATTTAACATACTGAGAATGAAATGAGTCCAATTCCTATGTTTTTATCATTCGTGGGGAGGCAACATTTCAATTTGTAGGAGCAGGGTCTACATATTAACCGATTTGTCCCAAATTTGAAATTTAACAATTTTTATACCATACGCCTGAGATAAGATCAAGGGAGGAAACATTTTCGAAAAAAAATTTTTTTTATGACCCACCCTATTGGACGTCCTTGCTAGTCGAGTGCAAGTCTCAATGGTTTGTCTCCCCCCCTTCGCTATTACCGTGTTTCTCCTATTTTAAGACACCGTCTTATTTATTTGTTTCCTCCAGAAAACGCACTATGGCTTATTTTGAGGGGAGGTCTTATTTTTATTACGTAAACCCAGCCCCGCGTTTTCCTTGGCGCCCTCCAGAACGGCGCCTATCACTATGGCTTATTTTCAGGGTACGGCTAATATTTCGCAAATGCGAAAAAAGCCTGCTATGGCTTATTTTATGACTACGTCTTCAAATAGGGGGAACAGGGTACGTAGTGCACACGAAATGTTACGCGTCGGCTCGCTCCGCTTGACAATATTTCGCGTCCCACACAAATACGCCCCAGCTTCAGACCCGCCTCTTTTCCTTTGCAGAGCCGCCGGCCTCCTACACCTTCCTACCTGAGCTGTCACCCTCCATCTTCGGCCCCTCGTCTCCCGCCGCCTCGCCTCTCTGCCCTCCGGATTTCCAGCATGACTCCTCCGCCGCAAGGAAGGTCCTTTTCGGCTACGACCCCATGTCCCGGATCCGCGCTCCCTCTCGCTCCTTGGGCGACTCTCCTACTACCCCTTTCCACCCCGATTTAATGGATGGCGCCTGCTCCCCTCCGCCTCTGGATCTCCGGGAAGACCAGGGAGCTAGGGGTGGTTTCCTGCGCAACTTTGCTCTGGAGACTTCGCGGCAGGGAGACGGGCTGGCTGTCAGCCCTCTCCGGTGCTTTAACTTCCCGTCCTCTCAGAGGGTCGGCCCGGGCTATATTTACACCTCCCGTTCCACTGTCAGCCGGAGGTTGCCCAATAACCAGCCGGCGACTACGGCGACGGATCCCTATATACTGGAGAAATTGCTCCACACCTTCCAAACCATGCGCTGCAGCGTTGACAACATCAGCCAGGAGCTCCGGGTGCTGAACACCCACCTAGCCGACCTCTCGCACCACATTAGCACGTTGCCTCATCCTGGCTACACCCATCACAACGGCCCTGAATACTACGGCTGACGAGGCCGAGATCGCCCGGCCTTTCTAGATCAGACCCATAGCTGTCAAATTCTCCCTTATTTTAAGGGAAATTCCGTTATGCCGAATAGGATTCCCCGTGAGTAAAGGAAAAACGTGACAGCTATGACCAGACCTTGTGTGCTTGGACCCGTGTCAGGCTTGGACTGGGGGGCACAATTTCTCGACATGGAACAGCTCTTCCCCCCCTTATGCACCCATAGCTGGGAACAGCCAGGGAAGGGACTGTGGCGGCCTTGTGCATTCATAATCCTTAGGTCCTAAGCTGCGGTCTCGGGACTTGGCACCATCCCATTAACATGTCTACTTTCCTCAATTTGATACTTCCGTTGCCATGCCACTTTAAATCCAGAAGCAATGCTAGAAATGGCCTCCAGTGGTGTACGTGTGTAGCCTTGAGCAATAAAGTGTCCCTTCAAATGCACAGAGCAGCCTTCTTTTATTAAATTTAAATTTAATAGGGAAGTTTTTAATGTGTGATATCGTTGGTTGGAAGCCGCCCAGAGTGGCTGGGGGGACCCGGCCAGATGGGCAGGGTACAAATAATAAATTATTATTACAGTGGTACCTCGCCTAACGAATAACTCGCCTAACGTCTTTTTCGCCTAACGAATGACTTCCGGCAAAACAAAATGGCCGCCGGAAACAAATTTCTTCGACTTAAGAAAAGACGTCGCGGCCGCTTTGAATAGGATTTCTTCGACTAACGAATTTTTGAATAGGATTTCTTCGACTAATGAATTTTCCCCCAATGCGTTCCTATGGGGATTCGCCGAACGCATTTTTTCGCCTAACGACGATCGCGTCGGAACGCATTATCTTCGTTAGGCGAGGTACCACTGTATTATTATTATTATTATTCTTTTATTTGAGCCGTATATCAGCAAGTGCCATGCACATTAAAACACTGGTGGTCCTTCCAAACGATACCTTGATAATTTAGAACAGTAGCACTGTCCATGATAATAGTCCAACACGTACCGTATTTTTCCGTGTATAAGACTAGGGTGTGTTTTTTTACACCAAAAATGTAGGTTTAAAATTGAGGGCTCGTCTTATGCACGGGTAGGGACCCAGGTGGCGCTGTGGGTTCAACCACAGAGCCTAGGGCTTGCTGATCAGAAGGTCGGCGGTTCGAATCCCCGCGACGGGGTGAGCTCCCGTTGCTCGGTCTCAGCTCCTGCCCACCTAGCAGTTCAAAAGCACGTCAAAGTGCAAGGAGATAAATAGGTAAGGTAAACTGCGTTTCCGTGCGCTGCTCCGGTTCACCAGAAGCGGCTTAGTCCTGCTGGCCACATGACCCGGAAGCTGTACGCCGGCTCCCTCGGCCAATAAAGCGAGTTGAGCGCCGCAACCCCAGAGTCGGACACGACTGGACCTAATGGTCAGGGGTCCCTTTACCTTTTACCTTATACACGGGTAGTGCTGAGGGTTAGGGTTAGGGGGCGGCGTCTTATACATGGGGGCATCTTATTGATGGAAAAATGCACGCTGATATTGTGTTCCATGTTCTATAGGATAAGGGTCGGTGGGTTCATCTCTGTGGGTTCTGCATTATTCAGACTTTAGAGCAAGAAACGTTTGAGTCTCTTAGTTGCTTTGCTGTCTTCAATTCACAAAGTATGCCGGGAAATTTAAACTAGGGCTTGGGAACTAAATTTGTTCTCGTACACCAGAAAGAGTTGGGGTGGCAGGGATATGTACCCTGTTTCTCCTAAAATAAGCCGTAGCAGGATTTCTACGCATTTGTGAAATATAAGCCATACCCCGAAAATAAGACATAGTGACGCGGCGCCTCTCCCTTAAGACGGCCTGGATAGGCGTGGCTATGCAGTGAGTGGGGTGGGTCATAAAAAAAATTTTTTTCGGAAATGTTTCCTCCCTTGATCGTATCTCAGGCGTATGGTATAAAAATAGTTAAGTTTCAAATTTGGGACAAATCGGTTAATATGTATACCCTGCTCCTACAAATGGAAATTTTGCCTCCCCACGAGTGATAAAAACATAGGAATTTGACTCATTTAATTCTCAGTATGTTACATTGTGAACTAATCAACATAAATTGTAGGTTTTATGTAGAGCAATCATAGTTGCATCCTATTATTTTCTGCAATATTCATTTATTTAAGATAAAACATGTTGATAATGTACATGAAAAACCAATGGTTTGGAAAAAATTAGATGGAACAATTAAGCAAACGATGTACTAAACAGAAACAATACAACGCCACTCATAATAGTATGCAACTATGATTGCTCTACACAAAACCTACAATTTATGTTTATTAGTTCACCATTTAACATACTGAGAATTAAAGGAGTCAAATTCCTATGTTTTTATCACTCGTGGGAAGGCAAAATTTCCATTTGTAGGAGCAGGGTCTACATATTAACCGATTTGTCCCAATTTTGAAATTTAACTATGTTGATACCATACGCCTGAGATAAGATCAAGGGAGGAAACATTTTGGATTTTTTTTTTTAATGACCCACCCTAATGGGGGCGTCTTATTGACGGAAAAATACACGATGTTATTGTGTTACATGTTCTATAGGATAAGGGTCGGTGGGTTCATCTATGTGGGTTCTGCATTATTCAGACTTTAGAGCAAGAAACCTTTGAGTCTCTTAGTTGCTTCGCTGTCTTAAATTCACAAAGAATGCCGGGAAATTTAAACTAGGGCTTGGGAACTAAAATTGTTCTTGACACCCGAAAGAGTTGGGGTGGCAGGGAGGACTTATGTAGGGAATAAAATAAAGATTTTTTTCTTTATTACGGTCACCGACTAGCATAGTAAAATTCATTACATCCTCAATATTTATATTTTGGTATAAACTAGTATAACTTATCTAAAATAATTAAAATGACTTACCGTATTTTTCGCTCTATAACGCGCACTTTTTCCCTCCCAAAAAGGAAGGGGAAAAGTCTGTGCGCGTTATGGAGCGAAGCCGCCAGCGTGGGAGGAGCGGAGGAAGGGAAAGCAGCCCAAATTCGGGCTGCTTTCCCGTCCTCCGTCGCCCCCGCCAGCGGGAGAACAGCGGAGGATGAGAAAGCAGCCCGAATTCGGGCTGCTTTCCCGTCCTCCGTCGCCCCCGCCAGCGAGGGAACAGCGGAGGACGAGAAAGCAGCCCGAATTCGGGCTGCTTTGCCGTCCTCCGTCGCCCCCGCCAGCGGGGGAACAGCGGAGGACGAGAAAGCAGCCCGAATTCGGGCTGCTTTGCCGTCCTCCGTCGCCCCCGCCAGCGGGGGAACAGCGGAGGACGAGAAAGCAGCCCGAATTCGGGCTGCTTTGCCGTCCTCCGTCGCCCCCCGCCAGCGGGGGAACAGCGGAGGACGAGAAAGCAGCCCGAATTCGGGCTGCTTTGCCGTCCTCCGTCGCCCCCGCCAGCGGGGGAACAGCGGAGGACGAGAAAGCAGCCCGAATTCGGGCTGCTTTGCCGTCCTCCGTCGCCCCTGCCAGCGGGAGAACAGCGGAGGACGAGAAAGCAGCCCGAATTCGGGCTGCTTTGCCGTCCTCCGTCGCCTCCGCCAGCGGGGGAACAGCGGAGGACGAGAAAGCAGCCCGAATTCGCCCCCGCCAGCGAATTCGGGCTGCTTTCTCGTCCTCCGCTGTTCCCCCGCTGGCAGGGGCGACGGAGGACGGCAAAGCAGCCCGAATTCGGGCTGCTTTCTCGTCCTCCGCTGTTCCCCCGCTGGCAGGGGCGACGGAGGACGGGAAAGCAGCCCGAATTCGGGCTGCTTTCTCGTCCTCCGCTCCTCCCCCGCTGGCGGGGGCGACGGAGGACGGCAAAGCAGCCCGAATTCGGGCTGCTTTCTCGTCCTCCGCTCCTCCCCCGCTGGCGGGGGCGACGGAGGACGGCAAAGCAGCCCGAATTCGGGCTGCTTTCTCGTCCTCCGCTGTTCTCCCGCTGGCGGGGGCGACGGAGGACGGCAAAGCAGCCCGAATTCGGGCTGCTTTCTCGTCCTCCGCTGTTCTCCCGCTGGCAGGGGCGACGGAGGACGGGAAAGCAGCCCGAATTCGGGCTGCTTTCTCGTCCTCCGCTCCTCCCCCGCTGGCGGGGGCGACGGAGGACGGCAAAGCAGCCCGAATTCGGGCTGCTTTCTCGTCCTCCGCTGTTCCCCCGCTGGCGGAGGCGACGGAGGACGGGAAAGCAGCCCGAATTCGGGCTGCTGTCTCGTCCTCCGCTGTTCTCCCGCTGGCGGGGGCGACGGAGGACGGGAAAGCAGCCCGAATTCGGGCTGCTTTCTCGTCCTCCGCTCCTCCCCCGCTGGCGGGGGCGACGGAGGACGGGAAAGCAGCCCGAATTCAGGCTGCTTTCCCTTCCTCCGTCGCCCCTGCAAAATGAGAGTTTTGTTTTTGAGTCAGAGTATTTTTTTCTTGTTTTCCTCCCCTAGAAACTAAGTGCGCGTTATGGTCCGGTGCGCGTTATGGAGCGAAAAATACGGTATCTAAAAAAGGGATCAAGCGTCCTTTGATCCTTCGGTTATATTAATTATTTCCTATTCACTATAAATTAACATGAAATCAGTCTGGCTCAGATCAGGAGTTACAGTGGGACCTCGACTTACGAAGATAATGCTTTCCGACGCGATCTTCGGGAGTCGAAAACACTCGTAAGTCGAGTCCCCATAGGGACGCATTGAGCGGAAAAAATTCGTAAGTCGAAAAAATCCTATTCAAAAATTCGTAAGTCGAAAAAATCCTATTCAAAAATTCGTAAGTCGAAAAAATCCTATTCAAAAATTCGTAAGTCGAAAAAATCCTATTCAAAGCGGCCGCGACGTCCTTTACGAAGTCGAAAAATTCAGTTGCTGCGGCCATTTTTTTTCTTCCGGAAGTCATTCGGAAGTCGAAAAACACGTAAGTCGGGTCACTCGTAAGTCGAGGTCCCACTGTATTTTGAGTATCTCCTGTGTAGGCACTCCGGGTTCTAATAGCGTTGGCGCCAAATCTTGCCACCATAGCGGTGACCTTGGGATTTGAGTCCGACAGGAGCCATTGAATTTGCCGTTCTTCAGATTGCCCCGGTAACCCATCAAATATCTTTAGGGTAGATTCTTTCCGGAGGTTTCTGTCTAGGGAGCAACGGAAGAAAACATGGCCGGTGGTCTCTATTTCTCCTGATTGGCGCGGACAGAGTCTGTCTTCTAAGCGGACTTGTCTATCCTTCCCGTATAGAACCGCTGATGGTAGAGTATGGAACCTAGCCAACGTAAATGCCCTTCTGTGGGATGGGATCTCTAGCTGGGTTAGATAGTCGGCTGGGAGCGGCAAATATCCGCGATCTTCCGATATCGGGAAGGACGGAACTTTATTTAGATCATTTTGTCTCTCGGTGTCAATTACCCTCTGTTTGACTACCGTATTTTTCACTCCATAAGACGCACTTTTTTCCTCCTGAAAAGTAAGGGGAAATGTCTGTGCGTCTTATGGCGCGAATGCACGGTCCCTGAAGCTGAATTGCCCAGGGACCAAAAGAAGATTGTGCTTTTTTCTTTTACAAAGAGAGAAGGGGGTGTTGAACGGCTGCCGCTTTACAGCTGATCAGCAAGAGATCAGGGAGAGAGATGCGGTCGCTGGCTCCCTTTCTGCAAAGGAGGCTGTTGGTTTCCCCAGCGACATGTGACTGGCTGATTAGATTATCTGCCTGGAAACTGTAGAAAGGGCTTTGAGCTGCTCCTTTTGCAAATGGGGCTTTTCTCCTTTGCAAAAGCAGCAGCACAACAACAACTTTGAGCTGATCCTTTTGCAAATGGGTCTTTTCTCCTTTGCAAAAGCAGCAGCACAACTTTGAGCTGCTCCTTTTGCAAATGGGTCTTTTCTCCTATGCAAACAGCAGCAGCACAACTTTGAGCTGATCCTTTTGCAAATGGGGCTTTTCTCCTTTGCAAAAGCAGCAGCACAACAACTTTGAGCTGCTCCTTTTGCAAATGGGTCTTTTCTCCTTTGCAAAAGAAGATGCACAACTTTGAAGTGATCCGCAAAAAGGGGGGCTTTCCCCTTTCCTCCTCAAAAAACTAGGTGCGTCTTATGGTCTGGTGCGTCTTATGGAGCGGAAAATACGGTATATTTTTTGCTGTTTTATAGTCACAGGAAAAGAGGTGAGTTGGCTGAAGGCCTATAGTCATTAGTTTGTTAAATTCACAAAGAATGCAGGGAAATTTAAACTAGGGCTTGGGAACTAAATTTGTTCTTGGACACCAGAAAGAGTTGGGGTGGCAGGGAGGACATATGTAGGGAATAAAATAAAGATTTTGCTGCTGGGGGGTGTGGGGTTCTGGAATGAGTTGTCCCCTTGATCTTATCTCAGGCGTATGGTATAAAAATAGTTAAATTTCAATTTTGGGACAAATTGGTTAATATGTAGACCCTGCTCCTACAAATTGACATTTTGCCTCCCCACGAGTGATAAAAACATAGGAATTTGACTCATTTAATTTTCAGTATGTGAAATGGTGAACTAATCAACATAAATTGTAGGTTTGATGTAGCGCAATCTGTGAGGTGGATGTGTGTCTCCTCGGAAGTAAGCATCCACAAACGCCGTCTGTTACACTAATCACTTTATTGTACACTATTGAACAGTCCAGACTTTACGGCTATGCATCCGACCCCTCGGAGTCAGATCCTTCGAGTGCTGATTTGCGGCTCCGCCCCCAGCAGAGGAGCTTCGGAAACCCTAGTCTCCGCCTCTCCTGTTTCCTCTTCCGTGCCCTTGACCGAGGTGGTCCTACGGATCCCTTTTCCCTTTCGCTTTCTCCCTCCACGCTGCTCGTGTCTGATGCTCCTGCAGGATCTATAAGCCTCCCCTCCTCCTCGGACTCCCTCTCCTGGTCCCGTCCCATGGACTGTGCTAGCCCTCTGGTGGAAGCTTCCTCCCATTGCTGCACTATCTGCTCTGGTGTCAGCAGGGGCTGTGCCTGCTCTTGGTCCCAGACCCTCAGTAACTCCTCGGGCGTCAGCGTGGCTCTATCTAGGTCCGCTGTTTCCTCTGGCACCGCTTCGGAGCCCGGCCAGCCCCTGACATCCACCCCCCCTTCCAAGCCCCCCTTCCCCTCCTGAGGGGGCGCACAGGGTGGAGAGCGAGCGGTGTCGGGTCCCCTCTCCAGATCCCCCAGCTCCCCCCAAGACTCGTCTGCCGTGTCAGGGGAGGAAGGGAAACCTAAGAATATTGTGGTGTCGGCACTGGACGAGGATGAAAACACGTCTTCCCAGTCCTCCCTGGCCATGGGTGGAGAGAAGGGTTCTGCACTCTGGCTTTCTTCTCCTACCCCAGGGTACCCCTCACCCCCCTCCGATGGTGGGAAACCCCAGAAGTCCCCTTCCTCTGAGTCTGTGGGTTGAAACACGTCTCTTAGTTGCCACCGGCATGGTTTGGGCTTGTGCGGGAATAGTTCGTGAAACTCCCACACCAGATGTTCCCTGGTGATTTCCTCTGCCTGGACCCATGCATTTTCCGATGCTGGCTCCCCCTCCCACGCTACCAAATACTGCAGTTCATCCCCTTGCCACCTGGAATCCAAAATCTCAGTGGCCTCGTTGAACAGTTCCGGTTCCAGCAGCGGTAACCCCTGCGACCCCTGCTGGTAGCCCTGTTGGTACCTGTGAGGTTCCCTGTACTTGGACAGGAGAGACCTGTGGAACACCGGGTGAATCCTCATGTCGTCCGTCAGTCGTAGTTTGAAAGCCACGGGGTTAATCTGCTCCACTACCTCAAAAGGCCCCAGTCTACGTTGCTGCAGCTTCTTGCACCTGCCGCGGATAGGCAAACCTTGCGTGGACAACCATACCATATCTCCCACCTGGATGTCCTCCCCCTCCCTGCGGTGCCGGTCCGCTGCCGTTTTGTACGCCTCCTTTGCCCGCTCCAAATTGTCACTGAGCAATTGGTGCAATGCTTCCAACTCCTCAGCGAAACTCTGTGCCGCTGGCACGTCTCCATCCCCCTGTTCCCCCCCCCTTCCCGGAAAGGCTCTGGGGTGGCTACCGTAGTTCGCCTGGAATGGGGACATGCCTGCCGAGGAGTGCTGAGCATTGTTGTACGAAAACTCTGCAAGGGAGAGCTTGTCACTCCAGTCGTTGTGTTGCTGGGAAGCGTAAGAACGCAGATACTGCTGCAGAATTGAATTAACACGCTCCGACTGACCGTTGGTCTGTGGATGACGTGCGGAGGACAGACACACCTGCACCTGCAAGATCTGCATGAGCTTGCGCCAGAAACGGGAGGTAAATTGGGCACCGCGATCCGAAATTACTCTCGCTGGCATGCCATGCAGCCTAAACACGTGCTGCACAAACAACCGGGCCGTCTCCTCCGCCGACACCACTTTGGGGCAGGCAATGAAGTGGGCCATCTTGGTCAGGAGATCCACTACGACCAGTACCGCCGTGTTGCCTTTGGACCGGGGGAGATCCGTGACAAAGTCCAGGGAAACCGCTTCCCAGGGCTTGCTCGGGGTGGGAAGCGGTTCCAGTAGCCCTGCTGGTACCCTCCTCTCCCCCTTGGCCCTTTGGCAAACCTCACACCCCCTGACGTATTCCCTGACGTCCTGTCTGATTTTCGGCCACCAGAATTCTCTCGTGACCAATATCATGGTTTTGAATTGCCCAAAGTGCCCCGCTGTGGGATTGTCATGAAGCTGTCTGAGAATCTTGGCCCTCATGTCCTCCCCTGGCACATACAGTGCCCCTTTGTACAACAGCAGCCCCTCCTTTTCCTCAAACCCTCCTGCCTTGGGATCCCCTTCCTTGAGCTCCCTGATCTTATTCTGGGCAAAGTCATCGGCCTGGGTGAGGCGCACCAGTTCTTCCCGACCACCCAGTGCCGCCCCACACCGCCACTGTTCAGGTTTGAAGATGGCCCTGGCCACTGGAGGCCCTTCGTCTTCCATGTACTCCGGCTTCCTGGATAGGGCGTCCGCCCTGCCGTTCTGCTCGCCCGGCACATACTGGATGTGGAAGTTGAAGTCCGCGAAGAACTCCGCCCATCGCATTTGGCGCTGATTGAGAACCCTGGCCGTGCGCCAGTACTCCAGGTTCTTGTGATCGGTGCGTACCTGGATCTGGTGCCTCGCCCCCGCCAAAAAGTGACGCCAGTGTTTGAATGCCGCTACCACTGCCAATAGCTCTTTGTCCCAGATAGCGTAGTTTGCCTCCGACCGGCTCAACTTCCTGGAATAGAACGCACAGGGCCGCCATTCCCCTGCTGGATCCTGCTGCAGTAGTATAGCTCCAATGGCTCGGTCTGATGCGTCCGTCTCTATTCTGATGGGCTTGCTGGGGTTCACGTGCAGCAACTGCTCCTCTGAGGCGAAGACCTTCTTGAGCGTTTCAAAGGCTGTTTGCGCTGTCTCCGTCCACTGGAACTTCTTCTTGCCTCTCAAGCAGTCTGTAATTGGTGCCGTCATGTTTGCGAACGCCGGGACGAACTTTCTATAAAAATTTGCGAAACCGAGGAACCTTTGCACGTCTTTCTTGGTCTTGGGGCTCTTCCATTGTAAGATCGCCTCCACCTTGTCGGTGTCCATGGCTATTCCTTCATCTGAGAGGCGGTAGCCCAGGAAGTCCACTTCTGTGGCGTGGAACTGGCACTTCTCCAGCTTGACACATAATTGGTGCTCCTGGAGCCTCTGCAGTACCTCCTTGACGTGTTGCACGTGCTCCTCCGGGGTCTGAGAGTATACCAGAATGTCATCCAAATAGGCCACAGCCTGTTTGTACAGCAGGGGTCCCAACACGTGATGCATGAACGCTTGGAAGCATTGGCTGCCTGACTGGAGGCCGAAGGGCATGACTAGGAACTCGTAAGCCCCCAAGGGCGTGAATATCGTGGTTTTCCATTCATCCCCCTCCCTGATCCTGATGAGGTTGTACGCACCTCTCAAGTCCAGCTTGGTGAAAATCCTGCCCCTGCGTACCGCCGCCAGCAGGTCGTCGATTCTCGGCATGGGGTAGGAGACAGGGAGGGTCTGGGAGTTCAGGATTCTATAATCACACACCAGCCTCCGTTGAGGGGTGTCACGTTTGTCCACCCAGAACACTGGGCTGCCCCCTACAGCCTTGCTTTCCCTGATGAACCCTCTGGCCAGGTTTTTGTCAATGAAGTCTTTCAGATCTGCCATCTCCTGCTCCGACATTGAATAAAGCCTGCCTGGTGGCAGCTGAGCCCCTGGCACCAGGTCAATTCGGCAGTCGTAGGGACGATGGGGGGGTAGCTTGTCCGCTTCCCTTTCACTAAACACCTGCTGAAACTCCGCATATTGCTCAGGGAGCGTGACTTGCCCTGCTTGCACCATGGCTGCATTTGCTTGCTCCTCGGGACGCATCTGCTGCAAGCAATGTTCCATGCAATACGCAGAACCAAACGTTAGAGAGCGCTGATGCCAGCTCACTACTGGGTCATGTCTGTCCAGCCACCCCATCCCCAGTATGAGGGGGGGCCCTGCTAACGTGGTGACGTGGAAAGCAATAACTTCAGAGTGCCGTCCCATCCCCATCCGCATGGGTGGAGAGCTTTGTGTGACAGCCCCTCCTTTCAATTCCCTTCCATCAATTGTGGTGACTTGCAAGGGAAGAGGCAATGGCAGGAGGTGAAGCTGGTGTTGCCTGGCAAAGTCTATATCCATGAAATCTGCCGAGGATCCGGAATCTAAAAGGGCGGGGACTTGCATGGTGAAGCCATTGGGCAGCTCCAGTGTGACTTCCATCACGATGCCTGGCTTGGGAGGGTGGGGAGGGGTTTGCTCGGGCGGGCTGGGGGGGTTTGTCTCTGGCGCGTTGCTGGGGGGACATTTTACTGCTCCTGAGCCGGGCTGGCCGTCCCCGCGACTTGCCAGCCGGCATTCCCGTTTCCCTGCCTTGCCGTCTGCTCCTCCCCCTCTCCTGTTACAGCCCCCGTCATGCCTTGCCACACCTTCCTTTTGTTACAAGCCTTGGCTAGGTGTCCGATTTGGTGACATACAAAGCACTTCCTGGGCGCCTTCCCGCCTTGCGCGTCACTCCCCTTGGCAACCGTTACGTTTGAAATAGGGCGCGCGCGCGCTCCCCCCAATTCCATAGGCGTTTCTTCCTGGAGGTGCGTTTGCGCTCCAGCCGGTCTCTCTGCTTGTGTTGGAATGCGGAAGTTGAACCACCTTCCCGCCTTCCCCTCCTTTCTGCTTTTGTCTCTAATCTCCATTCTAATGCCGATTGCCATCGCTGCTTCTGTGAGGCTTTTCATGTCATTGTAGGGGCCCCCTCTAGCCAAAGAGTCCTTTACTTCATCGGCCAGACCTAGCTTGAAGAGTGCTATCATTTGAGGGGTATTTGTCTCCCATCCCAGACGATGACTCAACAACGAAAACTTTGCCTGGTATTCTCTCACCGTCATATTCCCTTGCCTCAAAAGCAGGAGTTGTTGCGATTCCAATTCCTGTTCAGAACGGCTAGTATAAACCACGTCCATTGCTTTAAAAAACTCTTTTACTCCCTGAAGCGCTGGGTCCTTAGCCAAAATAAGTGGCCTCACCCAATCACGAGCAGCTGATTCAAAATGCGAAATTATAAAACCAACCTGCTCCTCCTCATTTCTAAATGAGTCTCTGTGGAGTTCCAGGGTGTATAGCATGTCCGTTTTAAAACCTATGTACTGTTCCGGCTTGCCCTGAAACCTGCTGGCTAGCATGGTGATTCGCCTTGCCGCCTGCGCACTCCTGCCCTGCTCAGCGTGAATTCTTGCCTCCTCCAACCTGGCTTGACTAATTCGGTACAGTACCTCTAGCTCACGAGCTCTGTCTTCCCAGGTAGGGGCTCCTCCACCACCGGCTCCTAGGGCAGCTAACGCTGCGGCTTCCTCCGCGTTACTCATGCTGGTTGTGCTTTACTCCTGAGGAGATGACGAAGACTCGAAGGATGCTGTGAGGTGGATGTGTGTCTCCTCGGAAGTCAGCATCCACAAACGCCGTCTGTTACACTAATCACTTTATTGTACACTATTGAACAGTCCAGACTTTACGGCTATGCATCCGACCCCTCGGAGTCAGATCCTTCGAGTGCTGATTTGCGGCTCCGCCCCCAGCAGAGGAGCTTCGGAAACCCTAGTCTCCGCCTCTCCTGTTTCCTCTTCCGTGCCCTTGACCGAGGTGGTCCTACGGATCCCTTTTCCCTTTCGCTTTCTCCCTCCACGCTGCTCGTGTCTGATGCTCCTGCAGGATCTATAAGCCTCCCCTCCTCCTCGGACTCCCTCTCCTGGTCCCGTCCCATGGACTGTGCTAGCCCTCTGGTGGAAGCTTCCTCCCATTGCTGCACTATCTGCTCTGGTGTCAGCAGGGGCTGTGCCTGCTCTTGGTCCCAGACCCTCAGTAACTCCTCGGGCGTCAGCGTGGCTCTATCTAGGTCCGCTGTTTCCTCTGGCACCGCTTCGGAGCCCGGCCAGCCCCTGACACAATCATAGTTGCATACTATTCTTTTCTGCAATATTTATTTATTTAAGATAAAACATGTTGATAATGTACATGAAAAACCAATGGTTTGGGGGAAAAAAATATGGAACAATTAAGCAAACGGTGTACTAAACATCAACAATACAACGCCACTCATAATAGTATGCATATGATGAATCAGTCATTTTCGATAGAAATGTAAAAACCACTCTGGAAATGTATTCTTCCAAAAATGAAACCTTCCACTGGTCTGTCTATATTAAGATGATATTAAGTTATTAAGATGATACCAGCAATAATGAATCTTTCTGTTTTTAAAAAAATAAATAAATCAAGTCTTGCTGACGAGTGATTTAAATAAATCAAGTCTTGCTGACGAGTGATTTTTACACACTTGGAAATTTTTACACACTTGGGAAGACAGGCAAACTACCGGTAATGCCAGCATACCGGAAGAAGCAAAGATCGCCCGTGTCAAAGCAACGATTCCTCAACATCAACTTTGGACTAGTCATTAGGGTGGGTCATAAAAATTTTTTTTTGAAAATGTTTCCTCCCTTGATCTTATCTCAGGCGTATGGTATAAACATAGTTAAATTTCAAATTGGGGACAAATCGTTTAATAGGTAGACCCTGCTCCTACAGATTGAAATTTTGCCTCCCCACGAGTGATAAAAACATAGGAATTGGACTCATTTAATTCTGAGTATGTTAAATGGTGAACTAATAAACATCAATTGTAGGTTTTATGTAGAGCAATCTTAGTTGCATACTATTATGAGTGGCGTTGCATCGTTTATGTTTAGTACACCGTTTGCTTAATTGTTCCATCTAATTTTTTCCAAACCATTAGTTTTTCATGTACATTATCAACATGTTTTATCTTAAATAAATATTGCAGAAAATAATAGTATTTGACTCATTTAATTCTCAGTATGTTAAATTGTGAACTAATAAACATAAATTGTAGGTTTTATGTAGAGCAATCCTAGTTGCATACTATTAGGAGTGGCGTTGTATTGTTTCTGTTTAGTACACCGTTTGCTTAATTGTTCCATCTAATTTTTTCCAAACCATTGGTTTTTCATGTACATTATCAACATGTTTGATCTGAAATAAATAAATATTGCAGAAAATAATAGTATGCAACTATGATTGCTCTACATAAAACCTGAGAATGAAATGAGTCCATTTCCTATGTTTTTATCACTCGTGGGGAGGCAAAATTTCCATTTGTAGGAGCAGGGTCTAAATATTAACCGATTTTTCCCAAAATTGAAATGTAACTATTTTAATTCCATACGCCTGAGATAAGATCAAGGGAGGAAACATTTTCGAAAAATTTTTTTTTATGACCCACCCTACTAGTCATGTTCAGATGCCTGATTCTCATCTTCCAAAGCAACTACTCTATTCCAAATTTAAGAATGGAAAGCGCCATGCTAGTGGACCACGAAAGAGGTAGAAAGATCCAGGGTGGATAAAAATCAATGATTTAAAAAAAAAAATCAAAAAATCAGATTTTTTTTGATTTAAATCGGATTTTTTTGATTTAAATCGGATTTTTTTGATTTAAATTGGATTTTTAAAATAAAATGCTTTTGGAGGAAAAATCTTTCTAAATAAAGTCTTTTTTTTACAGTTTTACCCCAAAGATTGTTGAGCTTTTTTCAGGGTGGATAAAAATCAAATGATTTTTTTTTAAAAAAAATCAGATTTCTTTTGATTTAAATCAGATTTTTTTGATTTACATTGGATTTTTAAAATAAAATGCTTTTGGAGGAAAAATCTTTCTAAATATAGTCTTCTATTTAAGTTACATTGTAGTCCAAAGGCTATTCATCAGGAAATAAGGATTTGTTTTAAGTTTATCAAGTGTGCTAAAACTCAGTCTAAGTTTTTTTTAAAAAAAATGTTTAACCACATCAGTTAACAAACATGGATACATATGCTATCATGTTATTGTTTTAGTTAAATAAATTGTTTAAATGGTTATTAAGGAAATGATTCTTTTTCTCCTTCCAATAAAGTACAGCAGAAAAGTTGTCCAAATATAAACAATTAACTTATTAAACCTCACCATCATTTCATCATTATCTGTCTATGTACCGTATTTCTAGTAGTAGAACCAAATCAGTAATTTTTGATATGACTGTAAAAACTACTCTCAAAATTTATTATTCCAAAAAGGAAACCTTCATATGGTTGTAAATATTAAGATTATACCAGCAAGAATGAGTCTTTCTGTAAAAAAAATATTTAAATCAAGCCTTACTGACTAGTGATTTAAATCAAGCCTTACCGACTAGTGATTTAAATCGAGCCTTACCGACTAGTGATTTAAATCGAGCCTTACCGACTAGTGATTTAAATCGAGCCTTACCGACTAGTGATTTAAATCGAGCCTTACCGACTAGGGATTTAAATCGAGCCTTACCGACTAGGGATTTAAATCGAGCCTTACCGACTAGGGATTTAAATCAAGCCTTACCGACTAGGGATTTAAATCGAGCCTTACCGACTAGTGATTTAAATCGAGCCTTACCGACTAGGGATTCAAATCGAGCCTTACCGACTAGGGATTTAAATCAAGCCTTACCGACTAGTGATTTAAATCAAGCCTTACCGACTAGTGATTTAAATCGAGCCTTACCGACTAGGGATTTAAATCAAGCCTTACCGACTAGGGATTTAAATCGAGCCTTACCGACTAGGGATTTAAATCGAGCCTTACCGACTAGGGATTTAAATCGAGCCTTACCGACTAGGGCAGTGTTTTTCAACCTTTTCGGGGCAACGGCACACCTGTCTGATGGAAAAAATCTCGCGGCACACCACCACCAAGGCGGCAGGGGAGACTTTGGTCCTCCGCCGGGCTCCGGGCGCGAAGAGGCCGCGTGCACTACGAGCCGAACGCCCCTGGTACCCCGCGGCCGAGGCCCACTGAGGCCGCCGCCGCCGCCGCTCTCGGGACGCCTCACTCACCATGGCTCGCTGGCTGGCCGGCCGGCTGCGCTCCGGCTCTGGCTGTCTCGCTCACTGGCAGGCTGGGCTCAAGGCGATCCGGCCCGAGTGCGGCGGTGGGGAGGCCGGTGGGGCGCCCGCGCCATCACACAGCCAGACGCCGCCGCCACCGCCGAGTCCTGAGGGAACTTTGGAGCCGGCGCGAGTGGAGCTGGGCGGTGCCTCCCCTCCGGGCTCCTCCCGCGGGCCGCGCCTCGTTTCCCATACAAGGCCGAACCGGCGCCGGCCTGCCCAGCCTGCGCGCCCCTTCCTGAGGGGGAGCCCGGCGTGGAGCCAGGGCAGGCGGGCAGCTCCGCTGATGGAGACGGCTGCGCGCTCCGCCAGCGCTAGGCGGGAGACTACTGCCAAGTCCCTCTGCGCTCCCTCTGCGCTGCCGCCGCCACGCGCTCCCTCTGCGCTGCCGCCGCCACGCGCCTGCAGCGTGGGTCCCCGCGGCACACCAGCCGACGTCTCACGGCACAGTAGTGTGCCGCGGAACACCGGTTGAAAAACGCTGGACTAGGGATTTAAATCGAGCCTTACCGACTAGGGATTTAAATCGAGCCTTACCGACTAGGGATTTAAATCGAGCCTTACCGACTAGGGATTTAAATCGAGCCTTACCGACTAGGGATTTAAATCGAGCCTTACCGACTAGGGATTTAAATCGAGCCTTACCGACTAGGGATTTAAATCGAGCC
The DNA here is from genome assembly GCA_034642065.1 of Darevskia nairensis. Taxonomy (NCBI): domain Eukaryota; kingdom Metazoa; phylum Chordata; class Lepidosauria; order Squamata; family Lacertidae; genus Darevskia; species Darevskia nairensis. Next base: position 218,785 of record JAWWNI010001559.1, on the reverse strand, counting down.
TTACCGACTAGGGATTTAAATTGTGATTTAAATTGGGATTTAAATCAATTTGATTTAAATCAAATCCACCCTGCCTTTTTCTATCACAGCCTAGAGTGGAAGCAGGACTTGATGCAGGGCACGCTTTTTAGCAGAGAATGCTGTTGCGCCGACAACTGTTTCCATTCATTCAGACCCGCTTCTTTTCCCAGATGCAAGTAGCAAAACCTCTCTGGCGACCACAACGGCCGAAGAGGCGGCGAGGATCTTGGCCGAGAAGCGGCGTCTTGCGAGGGAGCAGAGGGAGCGCGAAGACCAGGAGAGAGCTCAAAGAGAAGAGAAAGAAATGTACTCTCTCTCTGTGTGTGTGTGTGTGTGTGTGTGTGTGTGTGTAATTTCTATTGTTTTTTCCAAATATTTTCCATCCAAACATCCATCTTGTATACAAAATATAAAAGCCATTTGGCTATTTCAGCCTAATAATTTATTATTTGTACCCCGCCCATCAGGCCAGGTCTCCCCAGCCACTCCGGGCGGCTTCCAACCAATATTAAAATACATCCAAATCACAAGTTAAAAACTTCCCTAAACAGGGCTGCCTTCAGGTATTTTCCAAATGTAGGATAGTTATTTATCTCTTTGACCTCTGCTGGGAGGGCGTTCCACAGGGCGGGCGCCACCACCGAGAAGGCCCTACGTCTGGTTCCCTGTAGCTTAGGCGGCCTCCAACAGTCATTAAAATACATTAAAATATCACACATTAAAAACTTCCCTAAACAGGGCTGCCTTCAGGTGTTTTCTGAATGTAGGATAGTTGTTTATCACTTTAACCTCTGCTGGGAGGGCGTTCCACAGGGCGGGCGCCACTACCGAGAAGGCCCTCCGTCTGGTTCCCTGTAGCTTAGGCGGCCTCCAAGAGTCATTAAAATACATTAAAATATCACATATTAAAAACTTCCCTAAACAGGGCTGCCTTCAGGTGTTTTCTAAATGTCAGGTAGTTATTTATCTCTTTGACATGGGATGGGAGGGTGTTCCACAGGGTGGGCGCCACCACCGAGAAGGCCCTCTGCCTGGTTCCCTGTAGCTTGGGCGGCCTCCAACAGACATTAAAATACATTAAAATATCACACATTAAAAACTTTCCTAAACAGGGCTGCCTTCAGGTGTTTTCTGAATGTAGGATAGTTGTTTATCACTTTAACCTCTGCTGGGAGGGCGTTCCACAGGGCGGGCGCCACTACCGAGAAGGCCCTCTGCCTGGTTCCCTGTAACTTAGAATAGAATAGAATAGAATAGAATAGAATAGAATAGAATAGAATAGAATAGAATAGAATATATTTTATTGTCATTGTCCCCTTCGGGGACAACGAAATTACTTGGCTGCTCCATCCACCCAGATAGGGCACTCCACACAAAACAAAACAACTACAAAAACACTGATTAAAACCATACACACTGATTAAAACTATACACACTGATTAAAACATAACAGGTAAGATTAGATGACTTTCAAAGTCCAGGCTTCCCATTCAAGGCCGTGATCGCTCTGCAGAAGAAGCTGTCCCTAAGACGGCTTGTTCTTGTCCCCATCGTCCTGTATCTCCGTCCCGATGGCCAAAGTTCAAAGAGACAGTGAGCAGGATGCGATGGATCGTGCACTATGTCCAGTGCCTTTCTGTGGCACCTCATGGCATAAATCTGCTCTAAGGCGGAGAGCGAGCAGCCAACAATGCTCTCTGCTGCCTTAACTTGGCTTCTCGTAGTGAGGGAACCGCCAGAAGGCCTTCGGCGCTGGACCTCAGTGTCCGGGCTGAACGATGGGGGTGGAGACGCTCCTTCAGGTATACAGGACCGTTTAGGGCTTTAAAGGTCAGCACCAACACTTTGAATTGTGCTCGGAAACGTACTGGGAGCCAATGTAGTTCTCTCAGGACCGGCGTTATGTGGTCCCAGCGGCCACTCCCAGTCCCCAGTCTAGCTGCCGCATTGTCCCTGTTGCCCTAGTGCCCGTTCTAGCGCCCGTTAATTTAACGGGCAGAAGTTACTAGTGCCTAATAAAGGATGTTGTGTGTGATTTTTATCAAGCAAGTGCCGTGGTACCTCTGGTTACGTACTTAATCGGTTCTGGAGGTCCGCCCTTAACCTGAAAACGTTCTTAACCGGAAGCACCACTTTTAGCTAATGGGGCCGCCGCTGCCCGATTTCTGTTCTCGTCCTGAAGCAAAGTTCTTCACCTGAGATGCTATTTTTGGGCTAGTGGAGCCTGTAACCGGAAGCGTCTGTCGATTCCTTTGGAACAGGGTCAGAAAGGAAGAAGTCGCCCAGCGATCCCTCGAGCAGCAGGCCCAGCTGGAAGATGCCCTCCGGGAATTGGAAGAGGAGAGGAAGGCAGGGGAAGAGCAGGAGGAGCAGGAGAAGGTGGCGGAGCTCCAGCTTCAGGTTTGGACTCAAGGCGGAGTGGAAAGAGGCTAGATATTGGGCAATGGATGGAGGGTGGATGGCGGCTAACAGATTGAGGTTGAATCCTGACAAGACAGAAGGACTGTTTTTGGGGGACGGGGCAGGCGGGCGTGGGGGACTCCCTGGTCCTGAATGGGGTAACTGCGCCCCTGAAGGACCAGGTGCACAGCCTGGGAGTCATTCTGGAGCCATGGAGACGCAGGTCCATTCTGTGTCCAGGGCAGCTCCACCTGGGACGCAGGATGAGACCCTCCCTGCCCGCAGACTGTCTTGCCAGAGTGGTGCATGCTCTGGTTATCTCCCACTCGGACTACTGCAATGCGCTCTACGTGGGGCTACCTTTGAAGGTGACCCGGAAACTGCAATTAATCCAGAATGCGGCAGCTAGACTGGGGACTGGGAGCAGCCGCTGGGACCATTGAAAGTCCTACATTGGCTCCCAGTACGTTTCCGGGCACAATTCAAAGTGTTGGTGCTGACCTTGAAAGCCCTAAACGGCCTCGGTCCTGTATACCTGAAGGAGCGTCTCCACCCCCATCGTCCAGCCCGGACACTGAGGTCCAGCTCCGAGGGCCTTCTGGCGGTTCCCTCCCTGCGAGAAGCAAAGCTACAGGGAACCAGGCAGAGGGCCTTCTCGGTGGTGGCGCCCGCCCTGTGGAACGCCCTCCCATCCCATGTCAAAGAGATAAATAACTACCTGACATTTAGAAAACACCTGAAGGCAGCCCTGTTCAGGGACGTTTTTTATGTGTGATATTTTAATGTATTTTAATGTCTGTTGGAGGCCGCCCAAGCTACAGGGAACCAGGCGGAGGGCCTTCTCGGTGGTGGCGCCCGCCCTGTGGAACGCCCTCCCATCAGAGGTCAAAGCGATTAACAACTATATAACATTTAGGAAATACCTGAAGGCAGCCCTGTTTAGGGAAGTTTTTAATCTGTAACATGTTAATGTTTTGTTTTTTAATATTTGCTGGAAGCCGCCCAGAGTGGCTGGGGAGACCCGGCCAGATGGGCGGGGTACAAATAATAAATTATTATTATTTTTATCATTATTATTATTATTATTATTATAAATATGTGAAGGTTCTGGGATGCTCTAAAAAGTAAAGGTAAAGGGACCCCTGACCATTAGGTCCAGTCGTGTCCGACTCTGGGGTTGCGGCGCTCATCTCGCTCTATAGGCTGAGAGCCGGCGTTCAGCTTCCGGGTCATGTGGCCAGCATGACTAAGCCACTTCTGGCGAACAAGAGCAGCGCATGGAAACGCCATTTACCTTCCCGCTGCAGCGGTACCTATTTATCTACTTGCACTTTGACATGCTTTCGAACTGCTAGGTGGGCAGGAGCAGGGACCGAGCAACGGGAGCTCACCCCGTTGTGGGGATTCGAACCGCTGACCTTCTGATCAGCAAGCCCTAGGCTCTGTGGTTGAACCCACAGCGCCACCTGGGTCCCTTCTGGGATGCTCAGCAGTCTGCAAAAAGCATCGAGGGCAGCAGTCCCGGGATCCAATGGATCTTAATTTTCGTTTTAGGTTTCTTATGTGTATGCCAAATTCCGTTCTTAAATCTATACACCAGTCAAGTGTGTTGGGACCTCTTACTGCAAGAATCCCCATTAGTAGGGTGGGTCATAAAAACAAATTTTTCGAAAATGTTTCCTCCCTTGATCTTCCTCCAGCCCTAAACAGGGCTGCCTTCAGGTATTTTCTGAATGTAGGATAGTTGTTTATCACTTTAACCTCTGCTGGGAAGGCGTTCCACAGGGTGGGTGCCACCACCGAGAAGGCCCTCTGCCTGGTTCCCTGTAGCTTTGCTTCTCGCAGGGAGGGAACCGCCAGAAGGCCCTTGGGAGAGGGACCCCGGCGTCCGGGGTGGAGACGCTCCTTCAGGTATACTGGACCGAAGCCATTTAGGGCTTGAAAGGTCAGCACCAACACTTTGAATTGTGCTCGGAAACGTACTGGGAGCCAATGTAGATCTCTCAGGACCGGTGTTATGTGTTGGGTGTATATCAGTTCCTGGCTGTGTTTAACTATATGAATTCTTTATACATAATAATAATAATAATAATTTTTTAACTATATGAATTCTTTATACAAAGTAATAATAATAATAATAATAATTTTTTAACTATATGAATTCTTTATACAAAGTAATAATAATAATAATAATAATTTTTTTATTTGTACCCCGCCCATCTGGCCGGGTTCCCCCAGCCACTCTGGGCGGCCTCCAACAGATATTCAAATACATGAAAATATCACAAATTAAAAACTTCCCTAAATAGGGCTGCCTTGAGGTATTTTCTGAATGTCAGATAGTTGTTGATCGCTCTGACCTCTGATGGGAGGGCGTTCCACAGGGCGGGTGCCACCACCGAGAAGGCCCTCTGCCTGGCTCCCTGTAACCTCACTTCTCGCAGTGAGGGAACCGCCAGAAGGCCCTCGGCGCTGGACCTCAGTGTCCGGGCTGAACGATGGGGGTGGAGACGCTCCTTCAGGTATACAGGACCGTTTAGGGCTTTCAAGGTCAGCACCAACACTTTGAATTGTGCTCGGAAACGTACTGGGAGCCAATGTAGATCTCTCAGGACCGGTGTTATGTGGTCCCAGCGGCCGCTCCCAGTCACCAGTCTAGCTGCCGCATTCTGGATTAATTGCAGTTTCCGGGTCACCTTCAAAGGGAGCCCCACATAGAGCGCATTGCAGTAGTCCAAGCGGGAGATAACCAGAGCATGCACCACTCTGGTGAGACAGTCCGCGGGCAGGGAGGGTCTCATCCTGCGTACCAGATGGAGCCGCCCTGGACACAGAATTAACCTGCTCCTTATGGAGCGAGTGTGTGTGGTCCCTTGAGCCAAATTGCCCAGACGCTGAGATCTTTCAACCTCTTTTGTGGACCCACCAGGGTTCCGCTTTCCATTTTTAAGTTTGGAAGAGAGCCGTCGCTTCAGAAGGTGATGCACAACACGACCGGTCCAAAGTGGATGTTGAAGGATCGTCGCTTCGACACTGGCGATCTCTGCTTTTTCCACTACACTCGAAACTAGAATAGAAAACCATTATGCTGCAACGCTAGATAAGATGAGAACTCAATCCAAAAGAAGAACCTTTGAACTGAAAATACCTGACGAGAAGCCGGCTAATAAATCTTGTTTCACTGGACCTGCCTGTTTTCTCAAAGGAACCGGTAGTTAGAATTACTAAACTGAGTGTAAGCTCAAAGAGCTCAAAATGTTTTCCTTACGAGAAAAAAGAGTGAGCAGTAGGGTGGGTCATAAAAAAATTGTTTCCGAAAATGTTTCCTCCCTTGATCTTATCTCAGGCGTATGGTATAAAAATAGTTAAATTTCAATTTTGGGACAAATCGGTTAATATGTAGACCCAGCTCCTACAAATTGAAATTTTGCCTCCCCACGAGTGATAAAAACATAGGAATTTGACTCATTTAATTCTCAGTATGTTAAATTGTGAACTAATCAGCATAAATTGTTGGTTTTCTGTAGAGCAATCATAGTTGCATACTATTATTTTCTGCAATGTTTATTTATTTAAGATAAAAACATGTTGATAATGTACATGAAAAACCAATGGTTTTGAAAAAATTATGTGGAACAATTAAGCAAACGGTGTACTAAACATAAACGATACAACGCCACTCATAATAGTAGGCAACTATGATTGCTCTACATAAAACCTACAATTTATGTTGATTAGTTCACCAGTCGGACACGACTGAACGACTGAACAACAACAACAACAATTTAACATACTGAGAATTAAATACATTATCAACATGTTTTATTTTAAATAAATAAATATTGCAGAAAATAATAGTAGGCAACTATGATTGCTCTACATAAAACCTACAATTTATGTTTATTAGTTCACCAGTTAACATACTGAGAATTAAATACATTATCAACATGTTTTATTTTAAATAAATAAATATTGCAGAAAATAATAGGATGCAACTATGATTGCTCTACATAAAACCTACAATTTATGTTGATTAGTTCACCATTTAACATACTGAGAATTAAATGAGTCAAACTCCTATGTTTTTATCATGACCCACCCGAGTGAGCAGTCTGAAAAAATATATATATAACTAATCACTTATAAATCCCACTGTGCATTACAAAAAAATTTTTAAACGGCATTCAATGCCTGTTATCCTAAACTTCAAAATTAACCAAGGAGTGCGGCATTTCTTACACTAAAGTGTTGAACTCATAATGGAGACTGCTACAGATGGTTTCTTAAAGAGCCAGTACCAGGGTGGATTTGATTTAAATCAAATTGATTTAAATCACGATTTAAATCACGATTTAAACCACTAGTCAGTAAGGCTTGATTTAAATCACTAGTCAGTAAGACTTGATTTTTACAGAAAGACTCCTTCTTGCTGGTATAATCTTAATATTTACAACCATATGAAGGTTTCATTTTTGGAATAATAAATTTTCAGAGTAGTTTTTACAGTTATATCAAAAATTACTGATTTGGTTATACTACTAGAAATACATAGACAGATAATGATGAACTGATGGTGAGGTTTAATAAGTTAACTGTTTATATTTGGACAACTTTTCTGCTGTACTTGATTGGAAGGAGAAAAATAGTCATTTCCTTCATAACCATTTAAACAATTTATTTAACTAAAACAATAACATGATAGCCTATGTATCCATGTTTGTTAACTGATGTGGTTAAACATTTTTTTAAAAAAAAACTTAGACCGAGTTTTAGCCCACTTGATCAACTTAAAACAAATCCTTATTTCCTGATGAATAGCCTTTGGACTACAATGTAACTTAAATAGAAGACTATATTTAGAAAGATTTTTCCTCCAAAAGCATTTTATTTTAAAAATCCAATTTAAATCAAAAAAATCCGATTTAAATCAAAAGAAATCCGATTTTTTTTATTTTTTTTAAAAAATCATTGATTTTTATCCACCCTGGCCAGTACCAACTAAACTTGAAGGCGTGTCCCTTAAAGCTTAGGATAACAGGCATTAAATGCCGTTTAAGCTATTAAAATTTTTTTTTGTAATGCACAGTGGGATTTATAAGTGATTAGTTATATATATATTTTTTTTCAAACTGCTCACTCTTTTTTCTCGTAAGGAAAACTTTTGGAGCTCTTTGAGCTTACACTAAGTTGAGTAATTCTAACTACCTTTGAGAAAATAGACAGGTCGTAGAATCATAGAATTCTTTCATACTTTTCACCAGGAAAAGTAACAATCATACCCCTCTCTCACAGGGATAGCAAATCACCTTACATATATTTTAACAGCCTTGCTTGTGTGCCTGTCACTATTCTGTGTGCCAGGCAATAATACCTGCCTCTATTTCATCTTTCGATTGACTTCCTCCAACCCGCCTCTATTGGATTCATTGTCATTCTTTCGAACAGTTACATACCTATAATTTTTTTAAAAAACACCCCAATATTTCCCAAGTCCATTTGCTTAAAAGATATCTTTTCCTAACCTCGGCATCTAATTTTTACTACTTCTGTTTTTCCTTACATTTCTATCCTCTTCCCTTATTTTAATCTAATTTCCAATTTCGTAGAATCATAGAATCGTAGCGTTGGAAGAGACCCCAAGGGCCATCCAGTCCAACCCCCTGCCAAGCAGGAAACACCATCCAAGCATTCCTGACAGGTGCCTGTCATAGAATCATAGAATCGTAGAGTTGGAAGAGACCCCAAGGGCCATCCAGTCCAGCCCCCTGCCAAGCAGGAAACACCATCCAAGCATTCCTGACAGGTGGCTGCCAATCACAGAATCATAGAATCGTAGAGTTGGAAGAGACCCCAAGGGCCATCCAGTCCAACCCCCTGCCAAGCAGGAAACACCATCAAAGCATTCTTGACAGGTGGCTGTCAATCATAGAATCATAGAATCGTAGAGTTGGAAGAGACCCCAAGGGCCATCCAGTCCAACCCCCTGCCAAGCAGGAACACCATCAAAGCATTCCTGACAAGTGGCATTCAAGCCTCTGCTTCAAGACCTCCAAAGAAGGAGACTCCACCACCCTCCTTGGCAGCAAATCCCACTGTCCAACAGCTCTTACTGTCAGGAAGTTCTTCCTAATGTTTAGGTGGAATCTTCTTTCTTGTAGTTTGAATCCATTGCTCTGTGTCCGCTTCTCTGGAGCAGCAGAAAACAACCTTTCTCCCTCCTCTAGATGACATCCTTTGATATATTGGAACATGGCTATCATATCGCCCCTTAACCTTCTCTTCTCCAGGCTAAACATACCCAGCTCCCTAAGCCGTTCCTCATAAGGCATCGTTTCCAGGCCTTTGACCATTTTGGTTGCCCTCTTCTGGACACGCTCCAGCTTGTCAGTATCCTTCTTGAACTGGGGTGCCCAGAACTGGACACAGTATTCCAGGTGAGGTCTGACCAGAGCGGAATACAGTGGTCCTATTCCTTCCCTTGATCTAGATGCTATACTCCTCTGGATGCAGCCCAGAATTGCATGGGCTTTTTGAGCTGCTGCATCACACTGTGGACTCATGTCCAGTTTGTGGTCTACCAAGACTCCTAGATCCTTTTCACTTGTACTGCTCTCAAGCCAGGTGTCACCCATCCTGTATTTGTGCCTTTCATTTTTTTTGCCCAAGTGCAGTACTTTACATTTCTCCCTGTTAAAATTCATCTTGTTTGCTTTGGCCCAAAGGTCCAGTGAAACGAGATTTACTAGCCGGCTTCTCGTCAGGTATTTTCAGTTTAAAGGTTCTTATTTTCGCTTGAGTTCGTCTCTTATCTTCCACTACACTGGCATTTGTTCTCCTGCCTTCCCGGGCGACGTGTCAGATTTTCCGTCGACAGAATCTCTTGCAACGCGCCAGGCGCCTTGCAGTTTGGAGAGCTGTTCCTTTTTTTGGCGGTTTCCCTTCGGGTGGGGGTTTTGGGAAGGGAAAGTTTTTCCGGCGGTGATTCCCCCCCCTCCCCAATTTTAGCGAGAAGAGGCCGAGGCAAAAGCTGCGGAGGAAGCCGAGAAGCAGCGTCAGGAACGGGAGCGGATCGTGCAGCGGAACAAGCAAGAGCGGCTGGAGAGGAAAAAGGTGAGACCGCTGGCTCTCCTGCTCTCAGTCCTCTCCTTCAAAAGGAGGAATGAATGAAGGGCTGGAACTTGATTTGCGTCGGCCATCGCCATTGCAATGTGCATATGCCAGGCATCTCCAACAGGTAGATCGTGACCTACTGGCAGATTGCTGGGCGTTCTGGTCGATATCCGGTCTCTCAGGGATCCCCCCCCAAAAAGTAATAATAATAATAATAATAATAATAATAATAATAATAATTTATTATTTGTACCCCGCCCATCTGGCCGGGTCTCCCCAGCCACTCTGGGCGGCTTCCAACAAATATCAAAATACATTAAAATATCACACATTAAAAACTTCCCTAAACAGGGCTGCCTTCAGGTGTTTTCTAAACGTCAGGTAGTTATTTATCTCTTTGACATGGGATGGGAGGGCGTTCCACAGGGCGGGCGCCACTACCGAGAAGGCCCTCTGCCTGGTTCCCTGTATTTGCGTCGGCCATTGCAATGTGCATATGCCAGGCATGTCCAACAAATAGATCGTGACCTACTGGCAGATTGCTGGGTGTTCTGGTCGATATCCGGTCTCTCAGGGATCCCCCCCCAAAAAAGTAGAAATAAAAATAATAATAATTTCTTATTTGTACCCCGCCCATCTGGCCGGTTCCCCCCAGCCACTCTGGGCGGCTTCCAACAAACACTAAAATACATTAAAATATCACACATAAAAAACTTCCCTAAACAGGGCTGCCTTCAGGTGTTTTCTAAATGTCAGGTAGTTATTTATCTCTTTGACATGGGATGGGAGGGCGTTCCACAGGGCAGGCGCCACCACCGAGAAGGCCCTCTGCCTGGTTCCCTGTAGCTTTGCTTCTCGCATAATTATAATAATAATAATAATAATTTATTATTTATATCCCGCCCATCTGGCCGGGTCTCCCCGGCCACTCTAGGCGGCTTCCAGCAAACATTAAAATACATACACATGTCACAGATTAAAAGCTTCCCTGAACAGGGCTGCCTTCAGATGTCTTCTAAAGGTCTGGTAGTTGTTGTTCTCTTTGACATCTGAAGGGAGGGCGCTCCACAGGGCGGGCGCCACCACCGAGAAGGCCCTCTGCCTGGTTCCCTGTAACCTCGCTTCTCGTAGTGAGGGAACCGCCAGAAGACCCTTGGCGCTGGACCTCAGGGTCCGGGCTGGACGATGGGGGTGGAGACGCTCCTTCAGGTATACATGACCGAGGCCGTTTAGGGCTTTCAAGGTCAGCACCAACACTTTGAATTGTGCTCGGAAACATACTGGGAGCCAGTGTAGGTCTTTCAAGACCGGTGTTATGTGGTCTCGGCGGCCACTCCCAGTCCCCAGTCTAGCTGCCGCATTCTGGATTAAATGCAGTTTCCGGGTCACCTTCCAAGGTAGCCCCACGTAGAGCGGATTGCAGTAGTCCAAGCGAGAGATAACTAGAGCATGCACCACTCTGGCGAGACAGTCTGCGGGCAGGGAGGGTCTCAGCCTGCACACCAGATGGAGTTGGTAGATAGCTGCCATAATAAAAATAAAATAAAAATAAAATAAAAAAGCTCAACAACTACTGTTTCCTTAAAAAAGCTCAACAACTACTGTTTCCTTAAAAAAGCTCAACCACTCTGGCTTCCTAAGAAAAGCTGAGCAACTTTGCCTTTCCAAAAAAAAAGCTGAGCAATTTTTGGTTCCTAGCCAAAATGTTGACCATCAAATTAAGGTCCACTATTTTACTACAGATTCAGGACCCTCAACATTGTTTTATATACCGTATTTTTCCATGTATAAGACTAGGGGTTTTTTTTACCAAAAAATAAGGTTTAAAATTTAGGCTCGTCTTACCCGGGTAGTGTTGAGGGGTATTTTCTTAATTTGGCGTGCCCCAAAATAGGGAGCGTCTTATACATGGGGGCGTCTTATACACGGGAAAATACGGCAATCGACTTTTGATTATGTTCTGTGTGAATCGCAGTGCTCCTTCCATTTCATTCATCCATATCTTCAGTTTCATTCATTCACATATTCAGTTTCATTCACATATTCAGTTTCATTCATTCACATATTCAGTTTCATTCATCCATATATTCAGTTTCATTCATCCACATATTCAGTTTCATTCATCCACATATTCAGTTTCATTCATTCACATATTCAGTTTCATTCATCCACATATTCAGTTTCATTCATCCATATATTCAGTTTCATTCATCCATATATTCAGTTTCATTCATTCACATATTCAGTTTCATTCATCCATATCTTCAGTTTCATTCATTCACATCTTCAGTTTCATTCATTCACATATTCAGTTTCATTCATTCATATCTTCAGTTTCATTCATTCACATATTCAGTTTCATTCATTCATATCTTCAGTTTCATTCATTCATTCATTCACATATTCAGTTTCATTCATCCATATATTCAGTTTCATTCATTCATATCTTCAGTTTCATTCATTCATTTGCTTCCTTAGAAAACTCTCAGCAACATTGGTGTCCGAAGAAAAGCCAAACAAATTTGCCTTTCCAAAAAAACCTCAGCAACTTTTGGCTCCTAGCCAAAAAGTTGACCGTCATATATTCCGTTCCATTCATTTTATTTGCTTTGCCTTTTCAAAAAAAGCTCAGATTAAGGTCCAGTATCGGACTGCGGATTCAACACCCTCCACTGTGTTTTATATACCGGTAATCAATAGGGTGGGTCATAAAAAAGTTTTTTTCGAAAATGTTTCCTCCCTTGATTGTATCTCAGGCGTATGGTATAAAAATAGTTAAATTTCAATTTTGGGACAAATCGGTTAATATATAGACCCTGCTCCTACAAATTGAAATTTTGCCTCCCCACGAGGGATAAAAACATAGGAATTGGACTCATTTAATTCTCAGTATGTTAAATGGTGAACTAAGAAACATAAATTGTAGGTTTTATGTAGAGCAATCATAGTTGCATACTATTATTTTCTGCAATATTTATTAAAGATAAAACATGTTGATAATGTACATGAAAAACCAATGGTTTTGAAAAAATTATGTGGAACAATTAAGCAAACGGTGTACTAAACATAAACAATACAACGCCACTCATAATAGTATCATACATGTTTTATCTTAAATAAATAAATATTGCAGAAAATAATACTATGCAACTATGATTGCTCTACATAAAACCTACAATTTATGTTGATTAGTTCACAATTTAACATACTGAGAATTAAATGAGTCCAATTCCTATGTTTTTATCACTCGTGGGGAGGCAAAATTTCAATTTGTAGGAGCAGGGTCTACCTATTAATCGATTTGTCCCAAAATTGAAATTTAACTATTTTTATACCATAAGCCTGAGATAAGATCAAGGGAGGAAACATTTTCGAATTTTTTTTTTATGACCCACCCTAGTGGTCAGGGATGATGGGAGTTGTAGTCCCAAAACATCTGGAGTGTCAAGGTTAGCCATCACTGCAATGGTGGCCCAACTTGGCCCTCCAGCTGTTTGGAGGGCCACGTTGGGCCATGCCTGATCTAGAGCCATGTTGGCCTAACTTGGCCCTGCAGCTGTTTTGGGACTACGACATCCCTGACCCCTGTTCCTGTTAGCTAGGGATGATGGGAGTTGTAGTCATGATGATGGGAGGGCCAAGTTTGGCCACCACTGCAGTCAAAGTCTAACCATTACTCCCTGCTGCCATTCAAGGGTCTCCAAGCGGGGAAAGGAAAGGGGCAGATGGGCGGGGACAAAATAATACTTCATAATTATTACTGTTATTATTAACAACTGAGTCTTGGCGTTATCTAAGTGGCGTGACTGTTCTTTGACAGAGAATAGAAGAAATAATGAGGAGGACCAGGAAAGCAGAGCAGAACGATGCCAAGGTAAATGTCTTTCAACGTCAGCTAAGGCATTGGTTGCCTCTGATTTCCGTTGCTAGTGTTCACGGGGAACGCAGTTGGCGGCTGTCTTAAAAAATTGTGGTTTTCTCTGAGCTTCCATTTTTTTTTATAATACTAGCTGGCCCGGTCACGCGTTGCTGTGGCTGATTTTGTGATAGGGAAAAGGGAGGTGGCCCTTGTGGTCTCTTCCAACTCTATGATTCTATGATTCTACTTTGAATTGTGCCCGGAAACGTCCTGGGAGCCAGTGTAGGTCTTTCAGGACCAGTGCTATATGGTCTCAATCAGACTTTTTAAAAATCCTTTTTTTGTTTTTGTTTTGCTGGCATCCTCTCAATATTGACAACTAATTAATATTCCTTAAGACTTTTAGTGTCCTTCAGATGCCAGCTGGGCACAGGGCCGCCTTATAAACCAGCAGCTCACCTCGCAACTGACTCTTTCTGCTTCCTCGAACACAGAACGACGACAAGTCCAATGAGGAGGACGAAGGCGTCGAAGAAGACGAGGAGCTGGGCCTCGAAAAGCAAGATCAGCCTGGTAAGAGGCAGCCCTGCAACTTCCTTGCCAGGTGGATTGGATTTAAATCCCAATTTAAATCGATTTAAATCCCAATTTAAATCGATTTAAATCCCAATTTAAATCGATTTAAATCCCAATTTAAATCGATTTAAATCCCAATTTAAATCGATTTAAATCCCAATTTAAATCGATTTAAATCCCAATTTAAATCGATTTAAATCCCAATTTAAATCGATTTAAATCCCAATTTAAATCGAATCGATTTAAATCCCTAGTGAGGAAGACTTGATTTAAATCTTCTTATTTTTTTACAGAAAGGTTCAACCTTGCTGGCATCCTCCTAATCTTGACAATTGGAGGAAGATTTCCTTTTTTGGAATCATCAAATCCCCTTTTTGAACAGAAAGGTTTAGCCTTACTGGCATCCTCTTAATATGGACAAAGTAGAGGACTGTTTCCTTTTTGGAACAATAAATTTCCAGAGTCGTTTCTACTGTTATATCAAAAAGTGACTGATTTGGTTCTGCTCTTAGAAAGACATAGAGAGGGATTGACAGGAGGAAGTCAAACTAAAATGTTAAGGGAATTAGGAAAAGAAAATTATTGAATTGGTAGGTGTAGTATTGTTTATTTTTGTTTTGTTTTGTTTGTGTATGAGTGTGGTATTATTTGTGTTTATGTGTATAAACTAATAAATATTATTTGAAAAATAAAATAAAATAGAAAGACATAGACAGAGAATGATGAAATGATGGTGAGGTTTAATAAGTTAACCAGGCAGAGGGCCTTCTCGGTGGTGGCGCCCGCCCAGCAGAGGTTAAAGTGATAAACAACTATCCTACATACAGAAAATACCTGAAGGCAGCCCTGTTTAGGGAAGTTTTTAACTTGTGATTTTGATGTATTTTAATATTTGTTGGAGGCCGCCCAGAGTGGCTGGGGAGACCCGGCCAGATGGGCGGCCTACAAATAATAAAAAATTATTATTATTATTATTACTATTTGGACAACTTTCCCGCTGTACTCGATTGGAAGGAGAAAAAGAATCCTTTCCTTCATCACAATTTGAACAATCTATTTCTCTAAAGCAGTAACATGATAGCAGATGCGTCCATGTTTGTTAACTGATGTGATTAAACTTTTTTTTTTTAACCAAGTTAGACTCAGTTTTAGCACACATGAAAAACTTAAAACAGATCCCTCTTTCCTGATGAACAGTAGGGTGGGTCATAATTTTTTTTGAAAATGTTTCCTCCCTTGATCTTATCTCAGGCGTATGGTATAAAAATAGTTAAATTTCAATTTTGGGACAAATCGGTTAATATGTGGGCGCCACTACCGAGAAGGCCCTCTGCCTGGTTCCCTGTAGCTTGGCTTCTCGCAGGGAGGGAACCGCCAGAAGGCCCTTGGGAGAGGGACCCCGGCGTCCGGGGTGGAGACGCTCCTTCAGGTATACAGGACCGAGGCCGATTAGGGCTTTAAAGGTCAGCACCAACACTTTGAATTGTGCTCGGAAACGTACTGGGAGACAATGTAGGTCTTTCAATGGTCCCAACGGCCGCTCCCAGTCCCCAGTCTAGCTGCCGCATTCTGGATTAATTGCAGTTTCCGGGTCACCTTCAAAGGGAGCCCCACGTAGAGCGCATTGCAGTAGTCCAAGCGGGAGATAACCAGAGCATGCACCACTGTTGCGAGACAGTCTGCGGGCAGGGAGGGTCTCATCCTGCGTCCCAGATGGAGCTGCCCTGGACATAGAACGGACCTGCGTCTCCATGGGTCCAGAATGACTCCCAGGCTGCGCACCTGGTCCTTCAGGGGCACAGTTACCCCATTCAGGACCAGGGAGTCCCCCACACCCGCCCGCCCCCTGTCCCCCAAGAACTGTACTTCTGTCTTGTCAGGATTCAACCTCAATCTGTTAGCCGCCATCCATCCTCCAACCGCCTCCAGGCACTCACCCAGGACCTTCACCACCTTCACTGGTTCTGATTTGAAAGAGAGGTAGAGCTGGGTATCATCCACATCCTGATGGACACCCAGCCCAAACCCCCTGATGATCTCTCCCAGCGGCTTCATATAGATATTAAAAAGCATGGGGGCAGAGGCACCCCACAAGGGAGAGCCCAGGGGTCTGAATGCTCATCCCCCACCACCACTTTCTGGACACGGCCCAGGAGGAAGGAGTGGAACCACTGTATAACAGGGCCCCCAGCTCCCAGTCCCTCTAGAAGGTCCAGAAGGATGTTATGGTCGATGGTGCCAAAGCCGCTGAGAGATCCAGCAACTAGGAAACAGCTCTCACCTTTGTCCCTAGCCCGCCGGAGATCCTCGACCAGTGCGACCAAGGCAGTTTCAGTCCCATGATGAGGCCTGAATCCCGATTGGAAGGGATCCAAACGGTCCGCATCCTCCAGGCGTGCTTGGAGTTGTTCAGCAACGACTCACTCAATCACCTTGCCCAAGAATGGTAGATTTGAGACTGGGCGATAGTTGGCCATCTTGGCCGGGTACAAAGATTTTTTTTTAAGAAGCGGTTTAATGTCCGCCTCTTTCAGCGGCCCTCGCAGAGGGAAGCATTCGCCACCCAGTGGATCCCATCGCCCAGCCCTTCCCGGCTCGCTTTTATTAGCCAGGACTATCTGACGTAAGACACCTGAAGGCAGCCCTGTTTAGCGAGGTTTTGAATTACTGATGTTTTAATGTATTTCTGATCTTTTGCTGGGAACCGCCCAGAGTGGCTGGGGTATTAATAATAATATTTGTTGTTTTTGTTGGTGGTGGTGGAAGCAGCCTACAGTGGCTGGGGAAACCCAGCCAGATGGGCGGATTATTATTATTATTATTAATTATTATTATTATTATTGGAAGCCGCCTACAGTGGCTGGGAAAACCGAGCCAGATGGGCAGGGTATTAATACCCGTATTTTCCGGCGTACAAGGCGACTGGGGGTGTAAGACGACCCCCCGTTTTTTGAGTTAAAATATAGAGTTTGGGATATACTCTATATTTTAACTCCAAAAATGTCGAGCGGCGCCGGAATCGCGTCTGCGGCTCCGCAGAAGCGATTTCTGGCGCTGCGGACATTTTGGATGTGGGCAGCGCGGCACCAGAAATCGCTTCTGCACATGTCCGCGGCTCCGCAGAAGCGATTTCTGGCGCTGCGGACAGTTGGGACACACGCAGAAGCGATTTCTGGCGCTGCGGACAGTTGGGACACACGCAGAAGCGATTTCTGGTGCCGCGCTGCCCATACCCAAAATGTCCGCAGCGCCAGAAATCACTTATGCGGAGCCGCGGACATGCGCAGAAGCGGTTTCTGGTGCCGCGCCGCCCATACCCAAAATGTCCGCAGCGCCAGAAATCGCTTCTGCGGAGCCGCGGACATGCGCAGAAGCGATTTCTGGTGCCGCGCTGCCCATACCCAAAATGTCCGCAGCGCCAGAAATCGCTTCTGCGGAGCCGCGGACATGCGCAGAAGCGGTTTCTGGTGCCGCGCCGCCCATACCCAAAATGTCCGCATCGCCAGAAATCAGTTCTGCGGAGCCGCGGACGCGATTCCGGCGCCGCTCGGCAAGTCCCCGTGCCCGCTGCAGTATCCGGCATACAAGACGACCCCCGATTTTGGAGCAGGTTTTTCGGGGTTCAAAAGTCATCTTGTACGCCGGGAAATACGGTAATAATATTTATTATTATTATTATTATTATTATTATTATTATTATTATTATTATTATTATTTCAGAAAAGGCAGACTATCACTCCTCCCTCGAAGACGGTCCGGAGGCTGGGTGCGATTTGACCTCGTCAGAAGGCAGATCAAAAATGGAACCGGACGCTGCTGTCTTTGTAAATGGGGGTGAGCAGGAGGAGGTTGACCGGAGGAACGACGGCGGTGGCAATTCGATATATTTCACTCAGGTGAAAGAAGCCAGGTAAGCCGGGTGCGAGTGTTGCCCCGCTCCTGCCCCCCCCAAAAAAAAACAACAACCCCGTACACTGGTCCCTTGGTTCCCAAACTTAATCTGTTCCCGGATGTCCGCTCCAAAAGCAAAATGTTCCAAAACCGAGGCTTCTTTTCCGTAGAAAGCCGTGCAAAAAAGTCTGTTCCGGACTTTCGACAGCAGCAATTTAGCATGAATTTTTCGAGACCATTGGGCCATAAAATAATAATAATAATAATTTTTATTTGTACCCCGCCCTCCCCGGCAAATTCTCAGTACCGTATATACTCGAGTATAAGCCGACCCGAATATAAGCCGAGGCACCCAATTTTACCACAAAAAACCTGGGAAAGCTTCATAGGAGCCACTGCCTGCCTCACTCGAGTATAAGCCGAGGGTGACTTTTTCAGCACAAAAAATGTGCTGAAAAACTAGGCTTATACTCGAGTATATAGGGTATGTTAAATTGTGAACTGATAAGCATAAAGTGTAGGTTTTATGTAGAGCAAAACAAAAGGAATCCTCAGTGTGGATTATTTTATGACCCATCCTAATCATCAGTGCAGGTCAGAAAATAAACAATTAATTTTAATTTTTATCATCTCCAATATCTTACTTCTCTCATGAGAGATGTAAGATATTGGAGATGATAAAAAATAAAATTAATTTTTTATTCTGATGATTAGAGAGAAGTAAGATATTGGAGATGATAAAAATTAAAATTAATTTTTTATTTTCTGACCTGCACTGATGATTAGGGAGAAGTAAGATATTGGAGATGATAAAAATTAAAATTATTTTTTTTATTTTCTGACCCGCACTGATGATTAGGGAGAAGTAAGATATTGGAGATGATAAAAATGAAAATTAATTTTTTATTTTCTGACCCGCACTGATGATTAGGGAGAAGTAAGATATTGGAGATGATAAAAATTAAAATTAATTTTTTATTTTCTGACCTGCACTGATGATTAGGGAGAAGTAAGATCTTGGAGATGATAAAAATTAAAATTAATTTTTTTATTTTCTGACCTGCACTGATGATTAGGGAGAAGTAAGATATTGGAGATGATAAAAATTAAAATTAATTTTTTATTTTCTGACCTGCACTGATGATTAGGGAGAAGTAAGATCTTGGAGATGATAAAAATTAAAATTAATTTTTTATTTTCTGACCTGCACTGATGATTAGGGAGAAGTAAGATATTGGAGATGATAAAAATTAAAATTATTTTTTTTATTTTCTGACCTGCACTGATGATTAGGGAGAAGTAAGATATTGGAGATGATAAAAATTAAAATTATTTTTTTATTTTCTGACCTGCACTGATGATTAGGGAGAAGTAAGATATTGGAGATGATAAAAATTAAAATTATTTTTTTATTTTCTGACCTGCACTGATGATTAGGGAGAAGTAAGATATTGGAGATGATAAAAATTAAAATTATTTTTTTTATTTTCTGACCTGCACTGATGATTAGGGTGGGTCATAATTTTTTTTTATTTTTATGGCCCACTTCCTTTCTGATCCTGTTCCAAATAAATCGACATACGCTTCAGGTTACAGACTCTGCCAACCCAGAAATAGTATCTCGGCTTAAGAACTTTGCTTCAGGACAAGAACAGAAATCGGGACCTTGACCATGGCTTCCGAACAAAGCATGGACGTGGGAAAAAATACTAGCCGTAATACAGGAAACGAGAGCCGAAATCAGAGCACCCAGGGAGGAATGGAGAAGCTGCGAAAACAAGAATGACATCATGCCAGATGTACAGGATGGAATGTTGGAGGAGGAAAAAGGAGAAATCCTATCAAGGACAATAAGAAAAGAGAAAAAATCAAAAGGAACACACTGCAGTAGGGTGGGTCATAAAAAAAAATATTTTCGAAAATGTTTCCTCCCTTGATCTTATCTCAGGCGTATGGTATAAACATAGTTAAATTTCAAATTGGGGACAAATCGGTTAATAGGTAGACCCTGCTCCTACAAATTGAAATTTTGCCTCCCCACGAGTGATAAAAACATAGGAATTGGACTCATTTCATTCTCAGTATGTTAAATTGTGAACTAATAAACATAAATTGTAGGTTTTATGTAGAGCAATCATAGTTGCATACTATTATTTTCTGCAATATTTATTTATTTAAAATAAAACATGTATGATACTATTAGGAGTGGCGTTGTATTGTTTCTGTTTAGTACACCGTTTGCTTAATTGTTCCACATAATTTTTTTCCAAACCATTGGTTTTTCATGGACATTATCAGCATGTTTTATCTTAAATAAATAACTATTGCAGAAAATAATAGTATTTGACTCATTTAATCTTCAGTATGTTAAATTGTGAACTAATCAACATAAATTGTAGGTTTTATGTAGAGCAATCATAGTTGCATACTATTATTTTCTGCAATATTTATTTATTTAAGATAAAACATGTATGATACTATTAGGAGTGGCGTTGTATTGTTTATGTTCAGGACACCGTTTGCTTAATTGTTCCATCTAATTTTTTCCAAACCATTGGTTTTTCATGGACATTATCAACATGTTTTATCTTAAATAAATAAATATTGCAGAAAAGAATAGTATGCGACTATGATTGCTCTACATAAAACCTACAATTTATGTTGATTAGTTCACAATTTAACAGACTGAGAATTAAATGAGTCCAATTCCTATGTTTTCATCACTCGTGGGGAGGCAAAATTTCAATCTGTAGGAGCAGGGTCTACATATTAACCGATTTGTCCCAAAATTGCAATTTAACTATTTCTATACCATACGTCTGAGATACGATCAAGGGAGGAAACATTTTCGATTTTTTTTATTTTTATGACCCACCCTACTCTATAATGTAGGAAGATCCAATATTTCAAGGTTCTCAGCCATGCTCTTACTGATAAAGGAAATATTCCCAGCTCACAACATATTGATTCATATTTGACAGAGTTTGCAAGTCCTAATAGGGACACATGAAAAACTTAAAATAAATCCTTCTTTCCGGATGAATAGCCCAATTTGGACTGTCATGCAACTAAAAGAAAAAATCTTTAGAAAGATTTCCCCTCCAAAAGCATCTGATTTTAAAAACCCGATTTAAATTTTTTTTAATCCGATTTTTTTGATTATTATTTTCTAAATCGTTGATTTCTATCCACCCTGCTCTCTTCCCAGTTTTTTGATTATTTGATTTTTTTGATTATTATTTTCTAAATCGTTGATTTCTATCCACCCTGCACTCTTCCCAGTTTTTTTATTTGATGTTTTTGATTATTATTTTCTAAATCGTTGATTTCTATCCACCCTTCACTCTTCCCAGTTTTTTTATTTGATGTTTTTGATTATTATTTTCTAAATCGTTGATTTCTATCCACCCTGCTCTCTTCCCAGTTTTTTTATTTGATGTTTTTGATTATTATTTTCTAAATCGTTGATTTCTATCCACCCTGCTCTCTTCCCAGTTTTTTTATTTGATGTTTTTGATTATTATTTTCTAAATCGTTGATTTCTATCCACCCTGCTCTCTTCCCAGTTTTTTGATTATTTGATTTTTTTGATTATTATTTTCTAAATCGTTGATTTCTATCCACCCTGCTCTCTTCCCAGTTTTTTGATTATTTGATTTTTTTTTATTGTTATTTTTTAAATCATTGGTTTTTATCCACCCTGTTCTCTTCCCAGTTTTTGGATTATTTGATTTTTATTATTATTATTTTTTTAAATCATTGGTTTTTATCCACCCTGCTCTCTTCCCAGTCCTCCAGCAAAGGAAGCAGTTGTTGAGAACTCTGGAATCTCGTGCGTCAACGAAGCAGATCGCTCCGCTGGATTTCTGTCTAACCTGAACGGTAAATCTACCACGTGGCATTTTGAAGAAATCATTGACCTCACAACCATGGCTGCAGATAAAGCGACCCAGAGCTTGAAAGATGCCGCTGTTGTACCTGCGAGTCCCAGGCTGGCTTTTGAAGAAGAAAGTCCTGCGAATTCCTTGACCAAACCGATAGAGACCGCATCAGGTATAATAATAATAATAATAATTTTGCTTGAAAGCCATCTAGCTTTGGCAGGACCCCATTATGCCAGACATTTGCAGCATACAGGAGTTGGGCGACGGATTTTGCGTTGAAAATCCTTAAGGCTGCTGCTACATACAGGTGAAACTCGAAAAATTAGAATATCGTGGAAAAGTCCATTTATGTATGCAATTGTTTTCATCAGCTACGGGAGTTTAATATATGAGATAGACTTATGACATGCAAAGCGAGATACAGGTGAAACTCGAAAAATTAGAATATCGTGGAAAAGTCCATTTATGTAAGCAACTGTTTTCATTCGCTACTGGACTTTAATATATGAGATAGACTTATGACATGCAAAGCGAGATACAGGTGAAACTCGAAAAATTAGAATATCGTGGAAAAGTCCATTGATGTCAGCAACTGTTTTCATTCGCTACTGGACTTTAATATATGAGATAGACCAGCGTTTCCCAACCGGTGTGCCGCGGCACACTAGTGTGCCGCGAGACACCGGCTGCTGTGCCGGGCTCCGGCTGCCACCCGGCCAAAATGGCCGCCACCCTAAAAGGAGGAGCGCTCTGCGAGCGCTCCAACCGCCAGCCACCTGAGAAGCCTCCCGCGGCTCCCGCCGCCGCCTTTCCAAGCCTGGGCGCTTGCCTGGAGGCTCGCACACCAGCCTCGGCAAGGACCCAGGAGTCCCGGCTCCAGCTCCGTCCCGGCTCCAGCTCCGCGGCCACCCCGGGACTCCCTGGCGGGCGAGAGGCGGAAGCGCACAGGAGAGTTGCGTGGGAGGGGCGGGCGGAGTGAGCGAGCGAGCGGCGCTTCCTCCGCCTCTCGCCCGCCAGGGAGTCCCGGGGTGGCCGCTCTCTCCCTCACGCGCGTGCCCGGGGGCACCGTGCCTGCGCGCGCTGCCTCCGCCTCCTCACGCCGCTGCCCAGCGGCGGTTGCCCTCTTCCCTTCTCCCCTCATGACCCACCGGGATGCACGGCCTCCGCACGCCCAGACCCCCCCCACGCCAGGCCCCTCCACGCCAAGGAGGAGGAGGCAGCGGCGGACCCCTTCCCCCCGCTCTTCGGGCCGGGGCTGCACGTGTGAGGGAGAAGGAGCGGTCCCTAACGGTGCGGCCGCCTCCTCCTTCTCCGCCTCCTCCTCTCAGCCCCCTTGACAAAGCGGGCCTGAGGTGGAGGAATCGGTGCCGCCGCCGCCGCTGTGTCTCGCCGGCTTGGCTGCTTTGGGGAGTGGCGGCTGCTTCTAGGCGAGGCTGCGGCTTCTATCAGGTACAGGCTCGGCGGCGGGGGGGGCGCCTTGTGGGGCTACGCGGTGGCGGGAACGGAGTGAGAAAAGACGCGGGGAAAGGGGAGGCCAAAACGCGCACGGGGAAGAACCTAACGTGCGGAGATATTCAGGGGAAGGGAAGGAGGCGGTGGGATTGTTTGTTTGTCCCTCCCCTTTTTTGGGGGGGGAGAGGGCTAGCAGCACCCCCATGCTCAGGGCTCTCTCCTTCCCACGTTCCTTTGCTGGAGAAGCCGCTCGGGGGGCTGCAACCCGACGGCCTCCTCTTTGGGAGAGTTGCCAAGGCCACGGGGCTGTCTTGGGCATGTCGGCGCACGCGGCTCCTCTCCGAGCCCAGACAGGCTTGGCTGCTGCTGCTGCTGCTGCAGGTGTATATCGGGCTGGAGCTGTCAATAATTGAGGAGCATAAGTCCGTGATTTCCGTTACCATAGCGACGTTGCCGCCGCCATTTTGTGGGTGGTGTGCCGCGAGATTTTTTTCGTAAAACAAGTGTGCCGTTGCCTAGATTAGGTTGGGAAACACTGAGATAGACTTATGACATGTAAAGCGAGATACAGGTGAAACTCGAAAAATTAGAATATCGTGGAAAAGTCCATTGATGTCAGCAACTGTTTTCATTAGCTACTGGACTTTAATATATGAGATAGACTCATGACATGCCAAGCGAGATACAGGTGAAACTCGAAAAATTAGAATATCGTGGAAAAGTCCATTTATGTAAGCAACTGTTTTCATTAGCTACTGGACTTTAATATATGAGATAGACTCATGACATGCCAAGCGAGATACAGGTGAAACTCGAAAAATTAGAATATCGTGGAAAAGTCCATTGATGTCAGCAACTGTTTTCATTAGCTACTGGACTTTAATATATGAGATAGACTCATGACATGCCAAGCGAGAGATGTCAAGCCTTTATTTGTTATACTTGTGATTATTATGGCGTACAGCTGATGAGAACCCCAACTTCACAATTTCAACTTGGGGGTTCTCATCAGCTGTACGCCATAATAATCACAAGTATAACAAGCAAAGGCTTGACATCTCTTGCTTGGCATGTCATGCGTCTATCTCATATATTCGTTTCACCTTTTAAGTTGAATTACTGAAAGAAATGACCCTTTCTACGATATTCTAATTTTTCGAGTTTCACCTGTACTTGCCGCCCTCTTTGAAAAAGAACCTGAGTATGGCTAGCTTTGTGATCGCTGCCTTTTCAAGGGAGGTTTGCCAGTGGTACTTCCAAGCTCTTGTATGATGGAATGTAAGCCCTAGATAGCTGAAATATTTCACCTGTTCGAGGTAATGGCCATCCAACACCCAATTTAACCGGGAGAAGCTTCTTTCGAATACTAAGATTTTTGATTTCCCATTGTTGTTGTTCAGTCGTTCAGTCGTGTCCGCCTCTTCGTGACCCCCTGGACCAGAGCACGCCAGGCACTCCTGTCTTCCACTGCCTATCTATCTATCTATCTATCTATCTATCTATCTATCTGCCTGTTGTTGTTGTTCAGTCGTGTCCGACTCTTCGTGACCCCCTGGACCAGAGCACGCCAGGCCCTCCTGTCTTCCACTGCCTATCCATCCATCTATCTATCTATCTATCTATCTGCCTGTTGTTGTTCAGTCGTTCAGTCGTGTCCGCCTCTTCGTGACCCCCTGGACCAGAGCACGCCAGGCACTCCTGTCTTCCACTGCCTATCTATCTATCTATCTATCTATCTATCTATCTATCTATCTGCCTGTTGTTGTTGTTCAGTCGTGTCCGACTCTTCGTGACCCCCTGGACCAGAGCACGCCAGGCCCTCCTGTCTTCCACTGCCTATCCATCCATCTATCTATCTATCTATCTATCTGCCTGTTGTTGTTCAGTCGTTCAGTCGTGTCCGCCTCTTCGTGACCCCCTGGACCAGAGCACGCCAGGCACTCCTGTCTTCCACTGCCTATCTATCTATCTATCTATCTATCTATCTATCTATCTATCTATCTGCCTGTTGTTGTTGTTCAGTCGTGTCCGACTCTTCGTGACCCCCTGGACCAGAGCACGCCAGGCCCTCCTGTCTTCCACTGCCTATCCATCCATCTATCTATCTATCTATCTATCTGCCTGTTGTTGTTCAGTCGTTCAGTCGTGTCCGCCTCTTCGTGACCCCATGGACCAGAGCACGCCAGGCACTCCTGTCTTCCACTGCCTATCTATCTATCTATCTATCTATCTATCTATCTATCTATCTATCTATCTGCCTGTTGTTGTTGTTCAGTCGTGTCCGACTCTTCGTGACCCCCTGGACCAGAGCACGCCAGGCCCTCCTGTCTTCCACTGCCTATCCATCCATCTATCTATCTATCTATCTATCTGCCTGTTGTTGTTCAGTCGTTCAGTCGTGTCCGCCTCTTCGTGACCCCATGGACCAGAGCACGCCAGGCACTCCTGTCTTCCACTGCCTATCTATCTATCTATCTATCTATCTGCCTGTTGTTGTTCAGTCGTTCAGTCGTGTCCGACTCTTCGTGACCCCCTGGACCAGAGCACGCCAGGCCCTCCTGTCTTCCACTGCCTATCCATCCATCTATCTATCTATCTATCTATCTGCCTGTTGTTGTTCAGTCGTTCAGTCGTGTCCGACTCTTCGTGACCCCCTGGACCAGAGCACGCCAGGCCCTCCTGTCTTCCACTGCCTATTCATCTATCTATCTATCTATCTATCTATCTATCTATCTATCTATCTATCTGCCTGTTGTTGTTCAGTCAATTTTTAGTTGGTTTTCTTGAATGTCATAGTTTGGAGTAAATTTTCTGTCTCTTTTCCAAAGGTTTTCCCAGTTTTTTAATGTGATCGTTTTGCCTAAATCTTGCCCCCATTTTATCATTGCGTCTTTTATTAATTCTTCTTCAGTTTCCCATTTCAAGAACAGTTCATAAATATTTTTGCTGCATTTCTTTTTTTGTCCCAATAAAATTTCATCTAATTCTGAACTTTCTTTTTCGAAACCTAATTTTTTGTCTACTTGAAATCTTTGGTTAATTTGGTGTAGCCAACTACTTAAATAATGTTTAATTTCATTGTAGCTTTTTAATTTTAACTTCCCCTCTTCTTCTTCTAATAAGTTTTTATATGTTGGCCATTCCCTTTCCGTGTTTCTTTTTTTTACTGCCATAATTTCTAATGGTGACAACCACCAGGGAGTTTTTGGTTCAAAGAATATTCTGTACTTTGGCCAAATTTTATATAAAGATCTTCTTATTACATTATTCATAAAGACATTTTGTTGGTTTATCTTATCTCTACTTAGGTACCAGTGCCATCCTTCTGGACCGTCTAGAGGGTTTGGGAGCTGGGGGCACTGGTATACAGTGGTTCCGCTCCTTCCTCCTGGGCCGTGTCCAGAAAGTGGTATGTGGGGACCCCTGGGCTCTCACTTGTGGGGTGCCTCTTCCCCCATGCTTTTTAATATCTATATGCAGCCGCTGGGAGAGATCACCAGGGGGTTTGGGCTGGGTGTCCATCAGGATGCGGATGATACCCAGCTCTACCTCTGTTTCAAATCAGAACCAGCGAAGGCGGTGAAGGTCCTGGGTGAGTGCCTGGAGGCGGTTGGAGGATGGATGGCGGCTAACAGATTGAGGTTGAATCCTGACAAGACAGAAGTGCTGTTTTGGGGGGACAGGAGGCGGGCAGGTGTGGGGGACTCCCTGGTCCTGAATGGGGTAACTGTGCCCCTGAAGGACCAGGTGCGCAGCCTGGGAGTCATTCTGGACCCATGGAGACGCAGGTCCATTCTGTGTCCAGGGCAGCTCCATCTGGGATGCTGGATGAGACCCTCCCTGCCCGCAGACTGTCTCGCCAGAGTGGTGCATGCTCTATATCTCCCGCTTGGACTACTGCAATGCGCTCTACGTGGGGCTCCCTTTGAAGGTGACCCGGAAACTACAACTAATCCAGAATGCGGCAGCTAGACTGGTGACTGGGAGCGGCCGCCATGACCACATAACACCGGTCCTGAGAGAACTACATTGGCTCCCAGGACGTTTCCGAGCACAATTCAAAGTGTTGGTGCTGACCTTTAAAGCCCTAAATGGCTTCGGTCCAGTATACCTGAAGGAGCGTCTCCACCCCCACCGTTCTGCCCGGACACTGAGATCCAGCGCCGAGGGCCTTCTCGCGGTTCCCTCCCTGCGAGAAGCAAAGCTACAGGGAACCAGGCAGAGGGCCTTCTCGGTGGTGGCGCCCGCCCTGTGGAACGCCCTCCCTTCAGATGTCAAAGAGAACAACAACTACCAGACCTTTCGAAGACATCTGAAGGCAGCCCTGTTTAGGGAGGCTTTTAATGTTTAATATATTACTGTATTTTAATGTTCTGTTGAAAGCCGCCCACAGTGGCTGGGAAACCCAGCCAGATGGGCGGGGTATAAATAATAAATTATTATTATTATTATTATTATTATTATTATTATTATTATCCGAAGCCCAAATCCTCTCCTTCTAAATCTGAAGTATCATTGTCTTTTAACTGTATCCACTCTTTCATCCAAACTATTGCTGCTGCATCATAATATAACTCTCTCTCTCTCTCTTGAACAGAACTGTGAACGCTAGGACCCTGGAAAAACTCCTGACTCTCTGCTGCAGGAATTCGGGGTCCCCCCCAAGTCATATGAAGGCCTTGTTTTGGAAGAGCGGCTTGTCGAACCCCCACCCCCCAAGTTTGGTGCCGGAAAAGAAATAAAGTCTACCACCCTAACTTTGCACTTTGGAAACCTTTCAGGTAGACTCTGTTGCTCTTAGGAGTTTTCGTTAGCAGGACTGTTTGAACGCCGGTTTCTCGAAGGGACGGGAAGGAAAAGGTCCTCCCTTCCGCGAATTGTTCATTATTCTGTTAGTAGCTTGTATTGGAGAATTTACCAAATGCTGTCGCACAGAGCGCAAACCAGCCTAATAAAACGGAGCCTAACCTTTCTTGAAAGCAAAAACGACCTTGTCCTTGTCTTAACTGGCTTCGCGGCCCCGCTCCGTTCTTGAGAGAGCTTCGTTTCGATCGTTAAGAGCAGGCCATCTCCCTTGGGGGCAAGTTGGACTGTCTGTGCCTTAAAAAAAAAATCGAGCTTAGGGCTAAGATCTCTTCCGGCGCTTGGCATCCAACGTCTCGTATTTTCCTGTCCCTAGGGAAACTCCGTGACACAAACTATCCCTTTTAGCAGGTAAGTTTTGCCCCTTCCTTGAGTTTATCCCCTCCCAAGCATTCATACATCCCTGGACCGAATAAACAACAGGTTTCTCTTGGCTCCACAAAAACAAGTCTTTATTTTAATTTCACCATTTTCTTAGTTCTTCAGGTTATTTTCTAAACAACACATGAACTCCTTCAGTATAGCACATTGCTCTTTTTCCTGATCTAGCCTACCCACCACTATCCTGGTCCCACTCCCTCTCCTGCCAGTCACCACTCCCTCCCGCCCTCTTCTCCACTTCCCAACGGCTGTTCCCTCCTTTTAAAGTGCGGGGTGTCCCGCCTCCCTCGAGTGAACTGCCACTCAACCTTGGAGTGAACTTTAACTCTTTCATCTCACCTCCTAACTTGGGGCAGGTCCGTCACATATCTCCCCCACCCCTAGAATCTTGCGGAGGCATACGCAACTTAGGAGCGTTATGCCGCAGCAAGGAGATTGGACTCACTTTATACCCCCCCCCTCCCCGGCCCGGGAGCTAGCGAGGACATCCGCGCGCGACCCCCAAACCCATCCCAGGCTCCGGAAGCCGAGGGCGCCGACGGGCGAGCGTCTCCCTCGCGCTCCTGTTACCGTGGAGACGCATGCCTTTTCTTTTGCGCCGGGGGGGGCTCACTTTGGGGACGGGCGCGTGGCGTCCAGAGGGCAACCGAAGGCCGAGCATGAAAAGAGTGAGGAAGGACGGGAGGGGGGGAAAAAACGAAGGAAAGAATAAAAAGAAAGGGACGTATGGAAAAATGTAGGGAGGGAGGGAGGAAGGAAGGAAGGAAGGAAGGAAGGAAGGAAGGAAGGAAGGAAGGAACAGGGAAGGAAGAACGGAAAAAGGGAGGGAGGGAGAATAGAGAGAGGGAGGGAGAAAGGAAGGAAGGAAACATGGAAGGAAGAATGGAAAAATGTAGGGAGAGAGGAAGGAAGCAACAACAGAGGGAGGGAGAAACAGAAGGAAGAACGGAAAAATGGAGGGAGGGAGGGAGGGAGGAAGAACAGAAAGGGACGCAGGGAGGGAGGGACCACATATGTTATTTAAACGGGCTGAACGTCCACTAGTATTTATATAACTCAATACACTCCTGACTACTTCCAATTTTAAATACAGATGATCATATATACACTGGTCCTATCAGGAAATATCCGGATAATATGTCAACAATTACATTCACCTTCCCCTTTCTTTGTTCTATACCGCAGGTGTAGTATTTCTGGTAGCTGTTTTCTCCACCATATCACCTGATTCTTTGTACCCTTTACCTGCTTTTGGGTAGAAGGTTTCAGTCCTGCTTGTACTGTATTAACTCCACCATTGTCAGGTTTGACCATACCTCCACCCAACATACATTTTAAGTAATAATAATAAGTTTATTTATACCCCGCCCTCCCCAGCCGAAACCAGGCTCAGGGCGGCTAACACCAGTAAAAACCACAACAAAATCACAACAAAGTATAAAAGAAAACCATTAATTAACGATACAGGTGATTCCGCGTCATTTCCCTGTTGAAAGAGTTTTTACTAAGGGAAGTTCCTGGGTTTATTTCCCCCCATCCCTCCAATTTCATGGCTGGTCTACTCTCACTTTCAACCTTTAAAATTACATCACTACCAATAAAATAGGGCTTAAGCAGATCGACACGTCCCGCCTTGACACCATGCCATGTATAAGACGCCCCCTATTTTGGGGGACTCAGATGGAAGAAAATGGGGGAGATGTAGCCGTGGATAAGACGCCCCCCCCCTAATTGTTGACATTATATTTTGGGGGGAAACCTAGTCTTACACGGGGAAATATTGAAGGAAGTAGGGCTCAAACTGGGCTCCAAATTCCCTAACTTCTTCAGCAAGGTTTATAAGCTTCATTAGCTTGAGGGTGGAAGAACATCAACCAGACACAGGATGTCAGCATGACTCTCTTATCAGTTACCCTCCAGCACAATGGATGGCCTTGCCAGTCTGGATGGATGCCTTGTCAGCCCAAGTAGAGGCAGGGGGTCTGGTCTCTTATCGGGGTGCAAATATCCTTACCACCGTGACGCACAGAGGCCCAGCCAAGGCAGGAAGGATCTTCCTTATAAGGTGGACAGAACTCCTGGGTAGAAGTGCCGAGGGCCTTCTGGCGGTTCCCTCACTACAAGAAGCCAAGCTACAGGGAACCAGGCAGAGGGCCTTCTCGGTGGTGGCACCCGCCCTGTGGAACGCCCTCCCTTCAGATGTCAAAGAGAACATCAACTACCAGACCTTTAGAAGACATCCGAAGGCAGCCCTGTTTAGGGAGGCTTTGAATGTCTAATAGATTACTGTATTTTAATGTTCTGTTGAAAGCCGCCCAGACTATTGTTTTCTGCAATATTTATTTATTTAAGATAAAACATGTTGATAATGTACTTGAAGAACCAATGGTTTGGAAAAAATTAGATGGAACAATTAAGCAAACGGTGTACTAAACAGAAACAATACAACGCCACTCATAATAGTATGCAACTATGATTGCTCTACATAAAATCTGCAATTTATGTTTATTAGTTCACCATTTAACATACTGAGAATTAAATGAGTCAAATACTATTATTTTCTGCAATATTTATTTATTTCAGATCCAACATGTTGATAATGTACATGAAAAACCAACGGTTTGGAAAAAATTATATGGAACAATTAAGCAAACAGTGTGCTAAACAGAAACAATACAACGCCACTCCTAATAGTATGCAACTATGATTGCTCTACATAAAACCTACAATTTATGTTTATCAGTTCACAATTTAACATACTGAGAATTAAAGGAGTCAAATTCCTATGTTTTTATCACTCGTGGGGAGGCAAAATCTCAATGTGTAGGAGCAGGGTCTACCTATTAACCGATTTGTCCCCAATTTGAAATCTAACTATGTTTATACCATACGCCTGAGATAAGATCAAGGGAGGAAACATTTTCGAATTTTTTTTTTTTATGACCCACCCTACTGCTTATGCTCAGGCTACAATATGGTATTTTGGTGAGCGCGCCAACAGTGATGGAGTACCGTCATTGCAACGTGGCGCAGTGTGCTGTCGGGGCTGCAATCTGCTGTTAGTTACTGGCGGACAGAGGTGGGGTCAGCCCTGGGCTGATCGGCGTGGTGGCGGCGGCGGCGGGGGATTTCCGCGGTGGGCGCAATTGCCGCCACGGAAATCCACCCGCTGATTGCGCAAATGTGCCCAACGGGCGGCGCTCCCATCCCCGGCGGGCGGCACCGCACACCAGGTGTATTTGCGCAGGCGGCGGCACTCTCGGGAGGATCGGCGTCCCCCGAGTGCGCGTCCCATTTGCTGCTCCGGGTGCCCCAGCGGCTTCCCCTGCCTCTGGATCCCCACCGACAATGGTTGGGTGTCATTACGGCAAATTGCCGCCGGCCCCTGCTTGTTGAACGCCACGACCGGCCCGCCACAAGGCGCTCGGCAAGGACGCGCAAATGGCTCCTCTTCATCCTGGAGAGAAGGGACTAGTGGGGTGCCACAGGGTTCTGTCTTGGGCCCAGTCTTATTCAGCATCTTGATCAAGGACTTGGATGATGGGCTCGAGGGCATCATCCTGATCAAGTTTGCAGATGACACCCAATTGGGAGGGGTGGCTAATACCCCAGAGGACAGGATCACACTTCAAAATGACCTGAACAGATTAGAGAACTGGGCCAAGGCAAACAGGATGAATTTGAACAGGGAGAAATGTAAAGTACTACACTTGGGCAAAACAAATGAAAGGCACAAATACAGGATGGGTGACACCTGGCTTGAGAGCAGTACATGTGAAAAGGATCTAGGAGTCTTGGTAGACCACAAGCTTGACATGAGTCCACAGTGTGATGCAGCAGCTCAAAAAGCCCATGCAATTCTGGGCTGCATCCATAGGAGTCTAGCATCTAGATCAAGGGAAGGAATAGGACCACTGTATTCCGCTCTGGTCAGACCTCACCTGGAATACTGTGTCCAGTTCTGGGCACCCCAGTTCAAGAAGGATACTGACAAGCTGGAATGTGTCCAGAGGAGGGCATCCAAAATGGTCCAAGGCCTGGAAACGATGCCTTATGAGGAACGGCTTAGGGAGCTGGATATGTTTAGCCTGGAGAAGAGAAGGTTCAGGGGTGATAGGATAGCCATGTTCCAATATAGAAAAGGATGTCATCTAGAGGAGGGAGAAAGGTTGTTTTCTGCTGCTCCAGAGAAGCGGACACGGAGCAATGGATTCCAACTACAAGAAAGAAGATTCCACCTCAACATTAGGAAGAACTTCCTGACAGTAAGAGCTGTTTGACAGTGGGATTTGCTGCCAAGGAGGGTGGTGGAGTCTCCTTCTTTGGAGGTCTTGAAGCAGAGGCTTGACAGGCACCTGTCAAGAATGCTCTGATGGTGTTTCCTGCTTGGCAGGGGGTTGGACTGGATGGCCCTTGGGGTCTCTTCCAACTCTACGATTCTATGATTGACAGCCATCTGTCAAGAATGCTTGGATGGTGTTTCCTGCTTGGCAGGGGGTTGGACTGGATGGCCCTTGGGGTCTCTTCCAACTCTACGATTCTATGATTGACAGCCATCTGTCAAGAATGCTTTGATGGTGTTCCTGCTTGGCAGGGGGTTGGACTGGATGGCCCTTGGGGTCTCTTCCAACTCTACGATTCTATGGTGTCTCATATGGCCAATGATGCTTTCCATCCCCCCAAATTAGCAGGCCGATCTCTGAACGTTCTCCTGTATGCGGGTGACGCTGCACTTCTCGCTAGATCTCCCATTGGGCTGAGGAGAATGCTACAAGCTTTACATGAATACTGTGTTCAACATGAGCGCCAACCTAACTATGCCAAGACCAAGAGTATGGTCTTCTCCGCCCGACCGAGACTCCATCGATGGTCGATGAACAGGATCCCCCTAGAGCAGGTTAACTGCTTCAAATATCTGGGACAAGTAATTCGACCAAATAGGTCTTTTCTGGCCCATAGAGACCATATAATTACTAATGCATCTAAAGCAGCCATGCAGATTAGATCTCTTATATCAGTGATGGCTAACCTTGGCCCTCCAGATGTTTTGGGACTACAACTCCCATCATCCCTGACCACTGGTCCTGTTAGCTAGGGACGATGGGAGTTGTAGTCCCAAAACATCTGGAGTGTCAAGGTTAGCCATCACTGTACTAAAAAGACAGCCTTACATTATATAAGTAAATAACATAAGAAACTCTGAAAAACGAGAAGACAAACGAAATAGGATAATCATTATTAATTTATTGTAAGGTAACCATAACATGTTTATTTGCATATTTCTACATGTTTATTTGCATATTAGTACATTTTTATGCAAATGGGCATATATTTTTTCCCTATCTAGAAAAATAATCAGAATCATGTAGTATTGACTACTCAAAATGCGTATAAGAACAATGAAGTGTACATGTAACAATGATTTATCAATAAGGTGGTAGTGTTGTACTGCTGTATTATACACAAATTTATTTTTTAACAAATGGTCATTGTGAGAAATTGGGAGTTACTTTTATGGATGAGTTGGGAATTCTGAAGTTAAGGATTTGATTGGCATAAGTTTGGTTCTGGCGAGCGCGTCTTTTGCACAATTTGTATACAGTGGCTGATTGATAACATATGGTCTGTTATGCCTAATAAAGGATATTTGAGTTTGATTTATCAATAAATCTTGGTAAGAAAGAAAGAAAGAAAGAATAATATAATAATAATAATTTATTATTTGTACCCCGCCCATCTGGCCGGGTCCCCCCAGCCACTCTGGGCGGCTTCCAACAAACATTAAAATACATTAAAATATCACACGTTAAAAACTTCCCTAAACAGGGCTGCCTTTAGGTGTTTTCAAATGTCAGGTAGTTATTTATCTCTTTGACATGGGATGGGAGGGCGTTCCACAGGGCGGGCGCCACCACCGAGAAGGCCCTCTGTCTGGTTCCCTGTAGCTTGGCTTCTCGCAGTAAGGGAACCACAAGAAAGAAAGAAAGAAAGAAAGAAAGAAAGAAAGAAAGAAAGAAAGAAAGAAAGAAAGAAAGAAAGAAAGAAAGAAGGAAGGAAGGAAGGAAGGAAGGAAGGAAGGAAGGAAGGAAGGAAGGAAGGAAGGAAGGAAAGAAAGATGGTTGATAGATATAAGATAGATAGATAGATAGATAGATAGATAGATAGATAGATAGATAGATAGATGGTTGATAGAGAGATAGAAAGAAAGAAAGAAAGAAAGAAAGAAAGAAAGAAAGAAAGAAAGAAAGATGGTTGATAGATATAAGATAGATAGATAGATAGATAGATTGATAGATAGATAGATAGATAGATAGATGGTTGATAGAGAGATAGAAAGAAAGAAAGAAAGAAAGAAAGAAAGAAAGAAAGAAAGATGGTTGATAGATATAAGATAGATAGATAGATAGATAGATAGATAGATAGATAGATAGATAGATAGATGGTTGATAGAGAGATGAAAGAAAGAAAGAAAGAAAGAAAGAAAGAAAGAAAGAAAGAAAGAAAGAAAGAAAGAAAGAAAGAAAGAAAGAAAGAAAGCCTCCTTGGTGGCCAAATTTCTTTTTGTAGCTTTCAAGCGTCACAAGAATAAAATGGACTGTATTGATCTGCCTAGCCCATTTTAGTGTTGGCTGTGTTGTCAAAACCCTCTCGGATGTTTTAACTTTGTTTTGTATGGATAAATGTCTCTTTTTCGGACTGACGGTCGAATCAAGGATGATGCTGGTACATGAAAGCAGGATTGAACCCCTGAGGTGGTGCGGGTTTTTGTTTTGATGTCTTCGTCAATTACTCCGTCCTTCTCTTCGTTTGACCTCGCTGCTTGCCTTGGCTGTTTGCCTCAAGCGGTGGTGGCGACTTGGAGCGCCAATCCTACTGCTCTGGTCAAGAAGGCCCAGCAGAGAATTGACTTTTAAAGAATAATAATAAGAATAATAATAATAATAATTTATTATTTGTACCCCGCCCATCCGGCCGGGTCTCCCCAGCCACTCTGGGCGGCTTCCAACAAATATTAAAATACATTAAAATATCACAGATTAAAAACTTCCCTGAACAGGGCTGCCTTCAGGTATTTCCTAAATGTTATATAGTTGTTTATCACTTTAACCTCTGATGGGAGGGCGTTCCACAGGGCGGGCGCCACCACCGAGAAGGCCCTCTGCCTGGTTCCCTGTAGCTTTGCTTCTCGCAATGAGGGAACCGCCAGAAGGCCCTCGGCGCTGGACCTCAGTGTCCGGCCTGAACGGTGGGGGTGGAGACGCTCCTTCAGGTATACTGGACCGAGGCCGTTTAGGGCTTTCAAGGTCAGCACCAACACTTTGAATTGTGCTCGGAAACATACTGGGAGCCAATGTAGATCTCTCAGGACCGGTGTTATGTGGTCCCGGCGGCCACTCCCAGTCACCAGCCTAGCTGCTGCATTCTGGATTAATTGCAGTTTCCGGGTCACCTTCAAAGGTAGCCCCACGTAGAGCGCATTGCAGTAGTCCAAGCGAGAGATAACCAGAGCATGCACCACTCTGGTGAGACAGTCCGCGGGCAGGGAGGGTCTCATCCTGCGTCCCAGATGGAGCTGCCCTGGACACAGAATGGACCTGCATCTCCATAGGTCCAGAATGACTCCCAGGCTGCGCACCTGGTACTTCAGGGGCACAGTTACCCCATTCAGGACCAGGGAGTCCCCCACACCCGCCCGCCCCCTCTCCCCCAAAAACAGTACTTCTGTCTTGTCAGGATTCAACCTCAATCTGTTAGCCGCCATCCATCCTCCAACCGCCTCCAGGCACTCACCCAGGACCTTCACCGCCTTCAATGGTTCTGATTTGAAAGAGAGGTAGAGCTGGGTATCATCCGCATCCTGATGGACACCCAGCCCAAACCCCCTGATGATCTCTCCCAGCGGCTGCATATAGATATTAAAAAGCATGGGGGAAGAGGCACCCCACAAGTGAGAGCCTGGGGGTCCGAACGCTCATCCCCCCCACCACCACCAGAAGAACAATCTGAGTGAGAGACTGCTGGTGTCCTCCTACCAAGGCTCCATCGAGAGCATTCTTATATACTGTATTTCTGCTTGGTTCTCCAGCTGCCCAGCCAGGAGAAGAAGATACTTCAGGAGGTCATAACCACAGCCCAAAATATTATCGGTCATCCTCTCCCATCTCTGGAAGAACTATACAGTTCCCGTTGCCTTAAAAAGGTTAACAATATTTTAAAGGATCCATCTCATGCAGGATATAGTCTCTTTGCACCACTGCCTTCGGGTAGAAGATAGAGAACAATTATATCGAGAACCAATAGACTGAAGAATAGTTTCTACCCAAGAGCTCGAACCATCTTAAATGCTGTAACCAGATAATATGACCTTGGAGAGCTGTGATGGGTGTATGGGTGTGTATGTGTAGCTTTTTCGGGTGGGTGGGTGTGTTTTGTGCTGTTTTTGGTTTTGTTTTTTCTTTCTGTTTTTTACGGGACGGCATGCAATTCCGTGGCACTTGTATAGCGTTGTACTTGTGGAATGACAATAAATTATCTTATCTTATCAGATGTTTGGGACTACAATTCCCAGCATCCCTGACCACTGGTCCTGTTAGTTAGGGATGATGGGAGTTGTAGTCCCCAAACATCTGGAGGTCCAGGGGTTAGCCTATGCCTGCTTTACAGGTGAAACTCGAAAAATTAGAATATCGTGGAAAAGTCCATTTATGTCAGCAATTGTTTTCATTAGCTCCTGGAGTTTAATATATGAGATAGACTCATGACATGCCAAGCGAGATACAGGTGAAACTCGAAAAATTAGAATATCGTGGAAAAGTCCATTTATGTCAGCAATTGTTTTCATTAGCTACTGGAGTTTAATATATGAGATGGACTCATGACATGCCAAGCGACATATGTCAAGCCTTTGTTTGTGATAATTGTGATGATTATGGCGTACAGCTGATGAAAACCCCCAAGTTGAAATTGTTAAGTTGGGGTTTTCATCAGCTGTACGCCATAATCATCACAATTATGACAAACTAGTATATTAAGCCCGTAAAATTACGGGCGCTAGGCAGCTCCCGGCGAGGGAGTGGCGGCTCCTGGAGCTGCCAGTCCGTGCTGCAGCGACGCTCCCTCGGCCGGTTGCTCAGTGACCGCGGGAGCAGCAGCGCCGGGTGGGATGCATCCCGCTCGGCGCTGCAGCTCCCGGCGAGGGAGTGGCGGCTCCTGGAGCTGCCAGTCCGTGCTGCAGCAGCACGGACGGGCAGTCTAAGGAGCCGACGGTCCCTCGGCCGGTTGCTCAGTGACCGCGGGAGCAGCAGCGCCGGGGCGCTAGAGCTTTCTTTACATCCCCCCCACCTAAAGAAAAAAAGAAACTCTCTTCACTTGCCTCTGTCTCAGGCCCGGGCATCGATTAACTCCTTCGGTGCTGCCCTTTGTAAGCAAGGCCTTGCCTCTCTGCCTCCCTCTCCCACCGATACACTTTTGGCGTCAGTACTGGAGGGATCAGTTCACACGCTGCCCCCGCCAAGGCACAGTTGCCTTTTTTCTCAACCAGTGACCAATTTTAACGACCCCTTTTGAATCTGGTTTCACTTAATAGCTCTTTCTCTCTGTGTGTGTGTGTGTATGTGTGTGCGCACGCTCCATCCAGTTTGGTGTGTGTGTGTGTGGATGGGAAGGGCGACATGAAACGGATTTCAGGTTTCCTCTGTGCCATGAAAGTGTGCGGGGCAGCAGAGGGTGAACTCAGTGAGTGTGGGGGGGTGAAAGTGTGTGATAGTGGTGTGGGTGGGTGGGTGTGAGTGAGAGAGAGAGAGATTGGAAATCTAGCCATGCAAGAAGCACCAGGGAAGCAGCAGGCAGTGAAATGGTTAATAGCCACCGGTCTCATTGATTAGTATTGATGGCTTTTGGAGCCAGTTGGACGCAGCAGGCAGACGGTGAGGGAAGGCGGAGAGGGGAGCCCCTGAGCGGAGCGCAGAGCGAAAGAGCGGCGGCGAGAAAAAGTACACTTTATTACTGTAGATTTACTTGATTTTGGGGGTGGCAGTTGCCCCCCACCGCTTAAACAAACAAACAAACAAAACACCCCCCTGTCCGCAAGGAAATGAAAAGCTGCCACTTTGCTGCTGCTAATTATGAGCCATTTTTCGATAATGCTCAGCGTGGTTGTCGTGGTTGTCGCAGGGTTTGCATTCCGCTCGGCCAAACACCCCCGTCAGGTGGGCCGCCTGGAGCGCTCTTACCAGGGAGTAGACCCCACAGAACACGGGGACTTACTCCTGAGTAAACTCGCGCAGGCTTAAGCCGGGCTCAGTCTCCTACTCCCCCCCCCCACTTATTTTTGTTCCTCCCGGGGAAGGAGAGGCGAGGCGGCGCTCGCAGCGGGAGGCTCCGCCAGAGCAGTGAGGAAGCCGGCGGCAGCGGGAAAGTCCGCTCGCGGGCGGCGGCGCTTACTCCCGAGTAAGCCTGCTGGGAAGGGCCGGGCCCCGTCTCCCCCCCCTCTCATCGCGCAGGCAGTCCTGGCACTTGCGGAGCCCTCGGTCCAGGCGCTCTCGCGGTTCCTCTGGGCGGGGGCTCCCGTTCTTGGGCGACCTCCTGACGATGGTGGCGGCTGCAGAGGGAGGCTGGTGTGCGAGCCTCCAGCAGAGCCGGCGGTGCGATCGGCGCCTCAAGCCGGTCCAGGCAAGCGTCGGAGGAAGGGGCGCTACGCGCCCCTTCCCCCGCGGTTTAGAAGTGCCGGGGGGGAGCTGCTGCCGCCGCCGCCGCCCGAAGAGCCGCTTCCCTCGCGCTTCGGCGAGGGTGTGTAGGCGGCGGCAGGAAACGGCGCTTCGCCTCTCCCTCGGCGGCCGAGCGCAGCAAAAGCGGCGGTGGGAGCCTCCATAGGCGGGCGGCGGCGGCAGCAGCTTCCCCCCGGCAATGGCGGCGGCGCAGTTTCGCCCGGCCGGAAGTGTCTCTGCGTCGTCCCGCCCCCCTCTCCGCCCCCTCCAATCCCTGCGTCCGTCTGTGTCATGCGTCACTTCCGTGACACACAGAAAATTGCCGGTGGACGCAGGGACACTTGAAGATTATAATATAGGATAAAGGCTTGACATATGTCGCTTGGCATGTCATGAGCCTATCTCATATATTAGTTTCACCTTTTAAGTTGAATTACTGAAAGAAATGACCCTTTCCACGATATTCTAATTTTTCGAGTTTCACCTGTATATCCATCTTTATTGATTTGCATCGAGACCAAGGCACCACCCGGAATACGTTTCCACAGGCAAAGCCTATTCACCATTGAGAATCCAGCGTGCATCTGAGCATGTCGAGAAAGCGAGAGGCGACGCGCCCAGTCTGTCGAGCTGGGCCACTGTGCGTTTTGTTTTTCCTGGGCTTGGGCAGGTTTGGGGCCAGGCCCCATTGAAGCAAGTGCCCAACCCCACGGCAGTGTGTGCTTGTCTCCCTCCTCTAGATGACATCCTTTGATATATTGGAACATGGCTATCCTATCACCCCTGATTCTCTTCTCCAGGCTAAACATACCCAGCTCCCTAAGCCGTTCCTCATAAGGCATCGTTTCCAGGCCTTGGACCATTTTGGTTGCCCTCCTCTGGACACGTTCCAGCTTATCAGTATCCTTCTTGAACTGGGGTGCCCAGAACTGGACACAGTATTCCAGGTGAGGTCTGACCAGAGCGGAATACAGTGGTACTATTCCTTCCCTTGATCGATGCTCTACTCCTCTGGATGCAGCCCAGAATTGCATGGGCTTTTTGAGCTGCTGCATCACACTGTGGACTCATGTCAAGTTTGTGGTCTACCAAGACTCCTAGATCCTTTTCACTTGTACTGCTCTCAAGCCAGGTGTCACTCATCCTGTATTTGTGCCTTTCATTTTTTTTGGCCCAAGTGTAGTACTTTACATTTCTCCCTGTTCAAATTCATCTTGTTTGCTTTGGCCCAGTTCTCTAATCTGTTCAGGTCCTTTTGAAGTGTGATCCTGTCCTCTGGGGTCTTAGCCACCCCTCCCAATTGGGTGTCACCTGCAAACTTGATCAGGATGCCCTCAAGCCCATCATCCAAGTCATGGATCAAGATGTTGAATAAGACTGGGCCCAAGACAGAACCCTGTGGCACCCCACTAGTCCCTTCTCTCCAGGATGAAGAGGAGCCATTGATGAGCACCCTTTGGGTTCGGCCAGCCAGCCAGTTACAAATCCACTGAATGGTAGCATTGTCTAGCCCGCATTTTACCAGCTTCTTTCCAAGAATATCATGGGGCACCTTGTCAAAGGCCTTGCTGAAATCAAGATAGGCTACATCCACAGCATTCCCTTCGTCTACCAGGCTTGTAATTCTGTCCAAAAATGAGATCAGATTAGTCTGACATGACTTATTTTTCAGAAACCCATGCTGACTTTTAGTGATCACAGCGTTCCTTTCTAGGTGCTCACAGACCGATTGCTGAATGATCTGCTCTAGAACCTTTCCTGGCATGGATGTCAGGCTGACTGGGCGGTCATTGTTTGGGTCCTCTCTTTCCCCCTTTTTGAAAACAGAAAGAATTTTTTTATTTTATTTTGTTTCGACTCTGGCAGACCAACATGGCTACCTACCTGCCACTTGAGTCTCTTCTTGTTACTAGTTTGTCATACTTTGTCTCTGGTATCCATCGGGGGTTTGATGTCCCCAGGAACGGTGACAAATAAGGGACTCCTGTCCGTACGGGACCCGCGAAGGTTCCCACGGCCAGCGTGCAAAAACGGAATAAAAACCAGGCAAGTTGAAGCAAACCAGTGAAGACGCTGGACCTTTATTTGAGATTT
Organism: Darevskia nairensis; assembly: GCA_034642065.1. NCBI lineage: Eukaryota > Metazoa > Chordata > Lepidosauria > Squamata > Lacertidae > Darevskia > Darevskia nairensis. Next base: position 177,548 of record JAWWNI010001559.1, on the reverse strand, counting down.
CTGCAGCAGCAGGGTCAAAGCCCGTTTCGCCAAGGAGGAAAGGAGAAGACCCCCAAACGGGAGACGTTTCTTACTTTTCATCAGGGTGGATTTGATTTAAATCAAATTGATTTAAATCACGATTTAAATCACGATTTAAATCACTAGTCAGTAAGGCTTGATTTAAATCACTAGTCAGTGAGACTTGATTTAAATATTTTTTTTACAGAAAGACTCCTTCTTGCTGGTATAATCTTAATATTTACAACCATATGAAGGTTTCATTTTTGGAATAATAAATTTTCAGAGTAGTTTTGACAGTTATATCAAAAATTACTGATTTGGTTATACTACTAGAAATACATAGACAGATAATTATGAAATGATGGTGAGGTTTAATAAGTTAACTGTTTATATTTGGACAACTTTTCTGCTGTACTTTATTGGAAGGAGAAAAATAATCATTTCCTTAATAACCATTTAAACAGTTTATTTAACTAAAACAATAACATGATAGCATATGTATCCATGTTTGTTAACTGATGTGGTTAAACATTTTAAAAAAAACTTAGACTGAGTTTTAGCCCACTTGATCAACTTAAAACAAATCCTTATTTCCTGATGAATAGCCTTTGGACTACAATGTAACTTAAATAGAAGACTATATTTAGAAAGATTTTTCCTCCAAAAGCATTTTATTTTAAAAATCCGATTTAAATCAAAAAAATCCGATTTTTTTGATTTTCTTAAAAAAAATCATTGATTTTTATCCACCCTGCTTTTCATACAGTAGTGAACCAAGCACACGTTGCTTTCCGTAACCCCCCGCCGCTGCCGCCTTAATTCCCCGTGAGACACTTTATCGGACGCGACCTTGGGTGTGATAGCAGGTACAAGTATCAGTTAAGAATGGGGGGGGGGAATTGTGTGTCACATAGGTTTGCATTTTATTCCTTTGTGTGCATTGAGGGTTTCGTTTGTTAATCTGCGGAGGCCAGGATTTCTGGAGACGTATCCAGGCCGGATCGTGTGATGCTGATCAGATCTGCATATTGACATACTATCACCAACTCCCAAGAGACTGTGATCTACTCACAGTGTAAAAAAATGAGTGAGCAGTAACATGAGGGCTGAAATCACATGGCTGCTTCTGGAAGGGGAATTTTTTGCTTTTCCTTCTTGGGAAGCAAAAGTTCATCGAATCGTAGAGTTGGAAGAGACCCCAAGGGCCATCCAGTCCAACCCCCTGCCAAGCAGGAAACACCATCCAAGCATTCCTGACAGGTGGCTGTCAAGCCTCTGCTTCAAGACCTCCAAAGAAGGAGACTCCACCACCCTCCTTGGCAGCAAATCCCACTGTCGAACAGCTCTTACTGTCAGGAAGTTCTTCCTAATGTTGAGGTGGAATCTTCTTTCTTGTCGTTTGAATCCATTGCTCCATGTCTGCTTCTCTGGAGCAGCAGAAAACAACCTTTCTCCCTCCTCTAGATGACATCCTTTGATATATTGGAACATGGCTATCCTATCCCCCCTGAACCTTCTCTTCTCCAGGCTAAACATACCCAGCTCCCTAAGCCGTTCCTCATAAGGCATCGTTTCCAGGCCTTTGACCATTTTGGTTGCCCTCCTCTGGACACGTTCCAGCTTGTCAGTATCCTTCTTGAACTGGGGTGCCCAGAACTGGACACAGTATTCCAGGTGAGGTCTGACCAGAGCGGAATACAGTGGTACTATTCCTTCCCTTGATCTAGATGCTATACTCCTATTGATGCAGCCCAGAATTGCATGGGCTTTTTGAGCTGCTGCATCACACTGTGGACTCATGTCCAGTTTGTGGTCTACTAAGACTCCTAGATCCTTTTCACATGTACTGCTCTCAAGCCAGGTGTCACCCATCCTGTATTTGTGCCTTTCATTTTTTTTGCCCAAGTGGAGTACTTTACATTTCTCCCTGTTCAAATTCATCCTGTTTGCCTTGGCCCAGTTCTCTAATCTGTTCAGGTCCTTTTGAAGTGTGATCCTGTCCTCTGGGGTGTTAGCCACCCCTCCCAATTGGGTGTCACCTGCAAACTTGATCAGGATGCCTTCAAGCCCATCATCCAAGTCATTGATCAAGATATTGAATAAGACTGGGCCCAAGACAGAACCCTGTGGCACCCCACTAGTCCCTTCTCTCCAGGATGAAGAGGAGCCATTGATGAGCACCCTTTGGGTTCGGTCAGCCAGCCAGTTACAAATCCACTGAATGGTAGCATTGTCTAGCATCAAGTCTTCCTGGCTAGTGATTGAAATCAAATCCCCCCTGCTTATTGGTAAGTACATTTGGATGTGTGCGTATGTGTGGCTTTTTTTGGTGTGTGTTTTGTGCTGTTTTTTTTGTTTTGTTTTTTCTTTCTGTTTTTTACGGGATGGCGTGCAATTCCGTTGCACTTGTATAGCGTTGTGCTTGTAATTGTGCAATGACAATAAATTAGCTTTTAGCTTAGCTTAGCTTAGCTTATGTGTGTGGTACGGAAGCTGTACTACCAAGGACAGGATGGGGTTGTGCAGAGTTGTTAAGGCAGCAGAGAGCATTGTTGGCTGCTCGCTCTCCACCTTAGAGCAGATTTATGCCACGAGGTGCCACAGAAAGGCACTGGACATAGTGCACGATCCATCGCATCCTGCTCACTGTCTCTTTGAACTTTGGCCATCGGGACGGAGATACAGGACGATGGGGACAAGAACAAGCCGTCTTAGGGACAGCTTCTTCTGCAGAGCGATCGCGGCCTTGAATGGGAAGCCTGGACTTTGAAAGTCATCTAATCTTACCTGTTATGTTTTAATCAGTGTGTATGGTTTTAATCAGTGTTTTTGTAGTTGTTTTGTTTTGTGTGGAGTGCCCTATCTGGGTGGATGGAGCAGCCAAATAATTTCGTTGTCCCCAAAGGGGATAATGACAATAAATATTCTATTCTATTCTTAGCTTAGTTTAGGCTTAGCTTAGCTTAGCTTAGCTTAGCTTAGTTTAGGCTTAGCTTAGCTTAGCTTAGCTTAGTTTAGTTTAGGTTTAGCTTAGTTTAGGCTTAGCTTAGGCTTATTTTAGGCTTAGCTTAGCTTAGCTTAGTTTAGTTTAGGTTTAGCTTAGTTTAGGCTTAGCTTAGGCTTATTTTAGGCTTAGCTTAGCTTAGCTTAGTTTAGTTTAGCTTAGGCTTAGCTTAGGCTTAGCTTAGGCTTAGTTTAGCTTAGCTTGGCTTGGCTTGGCTTGGCTTGGCTTGGCTTGGCTTGGCTTGGCTTAGCTTAGGCTTAGCTTAGCTTAGCTTAGCTTAGCTTAGCTTAGCTTGAGCCTAAACTTCAGCTGGCACCTGGAGAGCGTGGCGAGAAAGCGAGAGGATCCCAGGAAGTTTGAACCTTTCCTTTTAAAAAAAATGGGGGGTGGGCGATTTTAAGCAAGGTTAGCGGCAGGTAGGATTCGAAGGCAGAGCTTTTATTGAACGTCGCCTGTCGGATGGGGAGGGGGGGAGATGCTGGGCCCCTCTGAAGGATGGGGATAGGGAAGCCTAAAACGCAGGCAGGTTGTCTCCAAGCGCACAGATCGAACCCCTCCGGGGAAGATGCGAGGCCGCGCGCCCCCCCTTTGCCCCTGGTTCCTCCCCTTACAGCTTCTTGGCGCAGGTGGGGCAGTAGACTTGCTCGCCGTGGAAGACGAAGGGCTTGTTGGCCAGCGGGACGGAGCACTTCTTGCAGTTGAAGCAGTAGTCGTGCCAGGAGTGGCCTTCGTGGCTCACCACGTTGGTGCCTTTCCCGAAACCTGCCGGTTCAGAGGAAGTAACACAATGAATAACCCCCCGTGTCGCCAACAGTAAACAACAGCAATAAGGGCAACGCGTAATGACCAATGAATATATCGGGCACTTCAATAAACAAACTCAATATACTGTATATCAAGAAATAAACAAAGTCATTTAAAACATAAAATACTAGTAAAGTAAGCCCGTTAAGATAACGGGCGCTAGAAGAGCGCCGCTGCCGCCGAGGGAGTGGCGGCTCCTGGAGCTGCCTGTCCGTGCTGCTTTAAAGCAGCACGGACGGGCAGCCTCAGGAGCCATCGCTCAGTCACCGCGGGAGCAGCAGCGCCGGCCGGGATGCACCCCGGCCGGCGCTGCTGCTCCCGCGGTGACTGACCGATCCGCCGAGCGCGTAGGCCTCGGGTGAAGCCGGGGCCTCGCGTGATCGGTGCGGCCGGGGGAGAGGAGGAGTGTGACGGGGAGGGGACACGCCCCCCTCTCCGCCCGCTCCAATCCCTGCGTCCATTGTGTGACATGCGCAGTGGGAAATTTCCACTGACACACGGACGGTGGACGCAGGGACACAGGGAGATTATTATATAGGATAAGTCTCTAGATGAAATGAGATAACAATGTTCATGAGAAGACGTAGTCAGTAGGACGGGTCATAATTTTTTTTTTAATGCCTTATGCAATATACATTGTACAGTGCACCATATATTTAAGGATAATCCCATTGTACTTGGAGGTGGTATTGGATATGATGGACACAAGGACTTAACCATAATGCAGAAGGGGGTGGAAGGTAAATTCTACAGGTCAAATTTAACAGAGGCGCATATTTCAATTGTTTCATTGCCTGATGGAAATGACATAATTTTATTAATTACACATTATCAACCTGTTTTATATTAAATAAATAAATATTGCAGAAAATAATAGTATGCAACTATGATTGCTCTACAGAAAACCTACAATTTATGTTTTATTAGTTCACCATCTAACAGACTGAGAATTCAATGAGTCAAATGCCTATGTTTTTATCAGTGGCTGGGGAGACCCGGCCAGATGGGCGGGGTAAAAATAATAAATTATTATTATTATTATTATTATTATTATTATTATTATTATTATTATCATCACTCGTGTCGAGGCAAAATTTCAATTTGTAGGAGCAGGGTCTACATATGAACCGATTTGTCCCAAAATTGACATTTAACTATTTTTATACCATACGCCTGAGATAAGATCAAGGGAGGAAACATTTTCGGGGGAAATTTTTTATGACCCACCCTAGCGTTGTAGTCCCCAGACAACTGGAGGGCAGAGTTGGTAGTAGTACTGCAGTAGTCCAAGCGGGAGATAACCAGAGCATGCGCTGCTCTGGCCAGGGAGGGGTCTCATCCTGCACCCCAGATGGAGCTGCCCCAGACACAGAACGGAACTGCGCTTCCCCGGGTCCAAAATGGGCTGCGCAGCTGGTCCTTCAGGGGCATGGTACCAGGGGGCGCCCACCCACAACAGGACTTAGCCACCACCCGTTAGCCACCACCCATCCCCTTAAGCTATTTAGGGCCAAACCGCTAGCTCACTTATTGTATGGCGCCCCATTTATGCTGAACTCCAAATTGAATGCATATGAAAAAATACAATCGGGCTTTTAAAGATCTGTATTCCAAACTCCAAAATGCAGACCGGCTGCCAAGCCTTTAGGTATGTGGCCCTGAAAGCGAAATTATGGCTCTGGCTCAAGCTCTGCTTCAGACCGGTGGGTTTGGCCCCTCTGATACTGAGGGATAATTTTAAATCGCCATGGGAAGGGGAGGTGGTAGAGGAAGTGCAGAAGTGCGGACTGCCCTCCCTTTATCTAGAGCAGTGTTTCTCAACCACTGTTCCGCGGCACACTAGTGTGCCGCGAGATGTGGCCTGGTGTGCCGCGAGATGTGCCGCGAGATGTTGCCGGGTTCCTATCGTATCGCCCGCTCTCCTAAACCGGCTCAGCGGATAATGCAGCGGATAATTTGGGCAGCAGGGCAGGGCCGCGCAGGCGCGCCGCGCGCCTGGGCAGCCTATAACTGCCGCGGGCCGCCGCGTTTGACCTTTCAACCTGACGCTGACGGCTCAACGCAGAAGCGCGATGGCGGCGGCAGAAGGGCCGGCAGGCGGCAAGAGCGGCGCTTCCCCGTCGGCTGCGCACCGGAGGCTGTGGATCCTCTCGGGCCACCTGAGGAGCGGGCTGCCGGAGGCGCACCTATCTGCTGCCCAGTGCTGAGGGCGGGCAGCGCCGGCGCCGGCTCGCCCTCAGCCGAGCACCTTCCCCAAGAGGCGGTAAGCGGGTGTGGCGGCGGGGGAAGCCTGGGAAAGGGCGGTTCCTCCTCCTCTTCGCGCTCCCCGGTGGGACGCCAGCTTCCCGGGACGGGGGGGGCAATGCCTCGCCCCGCCGCCCCTCGCGGAAAGGGCCCGAAGTCGGTGCTTTCCTTGCAAGAAGAAGGGGACGGAGAGGCAGGGAAAAGCCGTTGCCTCTTTCCGCTATTCCCCCCTCCCCACCCTTTGGCCTCATTTAATTCGAAAAGAGACTTGGGGCAGCTTTGGCAGATCTTGTTTAGTGCTGCAGCTCCCAACGTCTTCAATCACCGTAGGTGATTTCCGTTGCCATGGCGAGGTTGCCGCCACCATTTTGTGGGTGCCCAGCGTCTCCTTGTGATTTTTGGACATTTTCTGGTGGTGGTGTGCCGCGAGATTTTTTTCATGAGACAGGTGTGCCGTTGCCCAGAAAAGGTTGAGAAACACTGATCTAGAGTCCATGACGTATAGCCATGTTAAAGCTCAGAGATTGGGGGATATCGCCAGACAGGAGGACATAGCCCGCGTGAAACCTGGGATGTTTCTGGGGGAGCAGAACGTTCTTGACTCGGCGGTTTGGAGGGGAAGATTTAGAGGAGTTCCATATGATCAGAGAACGTGCCATTGTGCTTTGGGAGAGGTAGAATCCACAGAACACATTCTACCGAGTTGTCCCTTTTATAACGACTTAAGGCAATATCTCCTAGCCCCAGATTTATCTCAGTTTAGTTCCCAATTAAGAGAAAGGCAGGTAGCATATCTGCGAAATAAGCCCACTGGGAAAACAGCCTTATCGGTGGCTAAATTCCTCTTCCTGGCGCTCAAGTGTCGGAAGCGTAAAATCGAATGCCTCGATGTGGGTTATCCGTATGAGGTCCAGTAGTGCTGTCCTATTTTGTTTGTGTACCCCCCCTGATGTTTTTAGTTTTAGAAATTTATAATTTTGTATTGAGAAATGTTTTTCTTTCTGACTATCGGTCGAATAAAGGATATGTATGTATGTAACTCCAAAATGCGTCTCGAACGCAGCCCTACGCCTGGAAGCAGGTATAGAATAGAATATAGAATAGAATATATTTATTGTCCTTGTCCCCTTTGGGGACAACGAAATTAGGTCTACCTAGAGTCGAAGCTCAAGTATGGCAATCCGCTCTTCTCTTTTGGCGAAGAGTGAATAGGACGCCCAATAGCCTTCTCCCCCTAATCCATAGTGATAAATTTCGCTCACGCTGGGGACAGACCATTCAAAAGAAATTAGCCTCGTATGGACTCTCAACAGGGTACGTTCTGAGACTGGGAATGGATAGAGCGAAAAACTTAGAAAGAATTTCGGACACTGAACGTCAACTAGACCTTACTCAACTTTCCTCAACATACCGGCACTTATATGATCACCGAATGATTGTTGTTGTTGTTGTTGTTCAGTCGTTCAGTCGTGTCCGACTCTTCGTGACCCCATGGACCAGAGCACGCCAGGCACGCCTATCCTTCACTGCCTCTCGCAGTTTGGCCAAACCACCGAATGATACACCCAGCTAAATATTTAACAAAGCTAGGCAACCCCCGACATGTAAATGTGATTTAGTATATAGATGATGGAACTGGATATGGAATAAGTGATTGGTTCAAAATTGGGAAAGGAGTACGACAAGGCTGTATATTGTCTCCCTGCTTATTTAACTGATATGCAGAATTCATCATGCGAAAGGCTGGACTGGATGAATCCCAAACTGGAATTAAGATTGCCAGAAGAAATATCAACAACCTCAGATATGCTGATGATACAACCTTGATGGCAGAAAGTGAGGAGGAATTCAAGAACCTTTGAATGAGGGTGAAAGAGGAGAGCGCAAAATATGGTATCCAAAAAACGAAGCTCATGGCCACTGGTCCCATCACCTCCTGGCAAATAGAATGGGAAGAAATGGTGGCAGGGAGAGATTTCACTTTCTTGGGCTCCATGATCACTGCAGATGGTGACAGCACTCACGAAATTAGAAGACGCCTGCTTCTTGGGAGAAAAGCAATGACAAACCTAGACAGCATCTTCAAAAGCAAAGACATCACCTTGCCAACAAAGGTCCGTATAGTTAAAGCTATGGTCTTCCCAGTAGTGATGTATGGAAGTGAGAGCTGGACCATAAAGAAGGCTGATCGCCGAAGAATGGATGCTTTTGAATTCTGGTGCTGGAGGAGACTCTTGAGAGTCCCATGGACTGCAAGAAGATCCAACCTATCCATTCTTCAAGAAATCAGCCCTGAGTGCTCACTAGAAGGACAGATCCTGAGGTTAAGGCTCCAGTACTTTGGCCACCTCATGAGAAGAGAAGACTCCCTAGAAAAGACCCTGATGTTGGGAAAGATGGAGGGCACAAGGAGAAGGGGACGACAGAGGACGAGATGGTTGGGCAGTGTTCTCGAAGCTACTAACATGAGTTTGGCCAAACTGCGAGAGGCAGTGAAGGATAGGCGTGCCTGGTGTGCTCTGGTCCATGGGGTCACGAAGAGGCGGACACGACTGAACATAGATGGATAGATAGATAGATAGATAGATAGATAGATAGATAGATAGATAGGCAGGGGAAGACAGGAGTGCCTGGCGTGCTCTGGTCCAGGGGGTCACGAAGAATCGGACACGACTGAACATAGATGGATAGATAGATAGATAGATAGATAGATAGATAGATAGATAGATAGATAGGCAGGGGAAGACAGGAGTGCCTGGCGTGCTCTGGTCCATGGGGTCACGAAGAGTCGGACACGACTGAACATAGATGGATAGATAGATAGATAGATAGATAGATAGATAGATAGATAGATAGATAGGCAGGGGAAGACAGGAGTGCCTGGCGTGCTCTGGTCCAGGGGGTCACGAAGAATCGGACATGACTGAACGACTGAACAACAACAAATATAGATGATATTTTCGATCTGAATTGTTTTATGCCTTTCTGGTCTATGACCGTAATAAAGACTTTCATTCCGCCGCCACCCGTCCTCCAACTGCCTCCAGGCACCCGCCCCAGACCCATCCCTGACCCACCTGTGATGGGGTTCTTGCAACCGCTGCATTTCTTGGCCACAAAGGACTTGTAGCAATCGACGCAGTAGAATTGATCCTCCACGGCCGTGAAGCGCTGTCCTCCCAGTTTCTTGGAGCAGGTGGCACACACAAAGCACTCGGCGTGGTACGGCTGCTCCTGGTAGGCGACCCCGCCGCAGGTGATGGCCTGGCATGGGGAAGGAAGTCAAGAGGTCAAGCGCTGTTTGGACTCCTGGGGAACCATTTGTCCCAGCCGCCCCGAAACCTTGTGTCACCTGCGGAATAGGGTGGGTCATAAAAAAACCCTCTATATTTGAACTGGAAAAGTTGGGGGTCGTCTTATACGCCCAGTCGTCTTATACGCCGGAATATATGGTACTATCACCAATAGGGTGGGTCATAAAAAACAATTCTGTCGAAAATGTTCCTCCCTTGATCTTATCTCAGGCATATGGTATAGAAATAGTTAAATTTCAAATTTGGGACAAATCGGTTAATAGGTAGACCCTGCTCCTACAAATGGAAATTTTGCCTCCCAAGAGTGATAAAAACATAGGAATTGGACTCATTTAATTCTCAGTATGTTAAATTACTAATCAACTAATAACTAATCAACATAAATTAATAAGAACTAATCAACATAAATTGTAGGTTTTATGTAGAGCAATCATAGTTGCATACTATTATGAGTGGCGTTGTATTGTTTTTGTTTAGTACACCGTTTGCTTAATTGTTCCCTATAATTTTTTCAAAACCATTGGTTTTTCATGTACATTATCAACATGTTTTATCTTAAATAAATAAATATTGCAGAAAATAATAGTATTTGACTCCTTTAATTCTCAGTATGTTAAATTGCGAACTAATCAACATAAATTGTAGGTTTTATGTAGAGCAATCATAGTTGCATACTATTATTTTCTGCAGTATTTATTTATTTAAGATAAAACATGTTGATAATGTACATGAAAAACCAATGGTTTTGAAAAAATTATATGGAACAATTAAGCAAACGGTGTACTAAACATAAACAATACAACGCCACTCGTAATAGTATGCAACTATGATTGCTCTACATCAGCGTTTTTCAACCGGTGTGCCGCGGCACAGGAGTGTGCCACAAGACACTGGCTCCTGTGCCGCGGGAAGACACTGGCTGCTGTGCCGCCCTGGGCCGCTTCCGCTTCCGGGTCGGTCCGGGCTGGCGTCGCCTCGGCTCCGCTTCCCGCTCGCCGCCCGCCGCCTTCGCCGGGGCTGCCGGGCGCTTCGCCCGCTGCCTCTGCCGCCCCGGTCGCGGTCTGGGACGGGCGGGAGGTGCCGGTGCCACCGGGCTCTCTCGGGGCCAGGTGGAGGTGCTGCCGAGGGGCTGGGCGCGGGAGGGGGGGCGGGCGCCTGGCCCGCCGATCTCCCGCTCCGTTTTCGCCCGCCTGGGTCCTTCCCCTCCCTCCCGCCAGGGCGCGCGGACACCCCGCCCCCCGGGGCAGGGGGGCGGGGTGCATGTGGTGGTGGTGTGCCTCGAGATTTTTTTCGTGGGACAGGTGTGCTGTTGCCCCGAGGAGGTTGAGAAACACTGCTCTACATAAAACCTACAATTTATGTTTATTAGTTAACAATTTAACATACTGAGAATTAAATGAGTCGAATACTATTATTTTCTGCAATATTTATTTATTTAAGATAAAGCATGTTGATAATGTACATGAAAAACCAATGGTTTTGAAAAAATTGGATGGAACAATTAAGCAAGCGGTGTACTAAACATAAACAATACAACGCCATTCATAATAGTAGGCAACTATGATTGCTCTACATAAAACCTACAATTTATGTTTATTAGTTCACAATTTAACATACTGAGAATTAAAGGAGTCAAATTCCTATGTTTTTATCCCTCGTGGGGAGGCAAAATGTCAATTTGTAGAAGCAGGGTCTACATATTAACCGATTTGTCCCAAATTTGAAATTTAACTATGTTTATACCATACGCCTGAGATAAGATCAAGGGAGGAAACATTTCCCAAAAATTATTTTTTATGACCCACCCTAATGGGGAGAGATGAGGGGAACTCCGAGAATGAGCGCAGTTCCGAGCCCTTGGGAGTAAAGCCAGGATCCGAATGGGAGCCAGGTGAGCCAGGGGCGGTCGGCGCGACTTACCTGCTTGCACTTCACGCAGGTCTTGGCGAATTTCTGCTCATGGCAGGAGGTGCAATAGATCTCGTCGTCCTTGGGGAAAAAGCTGGCAGTGCCAATCACCTGCTTGCACTGGCTGCAGGTGAAGCACTCCTTGTGCCAGACCGTCTTCTTGTATTCCACATTCTGGTCACCTGCAAAGAGAGGGAGGGAAGGCGATGGTGCTCACTGCCAGATGGATGCGATTCGTGGCGCTGAGACCATTGTGATTCGAGAAAGGCAAGCTGACAGCTATAATAATAATAATAATAATAATAATAATAATAATAATAATAACTAGTAACGAGCAGAGGTTACTAGTTATTATCCTATATAATAATCTTGCTGTGTCCCTGCGTCCACTTTCTGTGTGTCACGGAAGTGCGCAATGCGCATGACCGGGACTCACACGGACGCAGGGATTGGAGCAGGCGGAGAGGGAGGCGTGTCTGCGAGGCAGCGGCGGCGCACGCGCGTTGTCATTTGCGCCAGCGCCGCTGCCTCGCACGGACGCAGAGGGCCGCCCCATCCTCGCCGCCGCTACCGCCGCCGCTACAGCCGCCCCCGGGGAAAACGAAGGGGGCGAGAGCGAGCAGCGCGGCCTCCTCCTCCGCTGCCGCCGCCGCTGCCACCTCGACGGAGGAGCCCCAAGGAGGAGGAGGACGGCCGGCCCGGCCTGGAGGCAGCGGCGACGAGGAGGACGAGGACACCGCCCCGCAACCTCCTCGCCCTGGACGCCGACGCCGGACGCCTCCGGCTCCTTAGGCTGCCCGTCCATGCTGCTTTCAAGCAGCACGGACAGGCAGCTCCAGGAGCCGCCACTCCCTCGCCGGGAGCTGCAGCGCCGAGCGGGATGCATCCCGCCCGGCGCTCCTGCTCCCGCGGTCACTGAGCGACCGGCCGAGGGAGCATCGGCTCCTTAGGCTGCCCGTCCGTGCTGCTTTCAAGCAGCACGGACAGGCAGCAAAAATCTTCTAGAGCCCGTAATTTTACGGGCTTAATATACTAGTTATTATTATATTTAACTATGTTTATACCATACGCCTGAGATAAGCTCAAGGGAGGAAACATTTCCAAAAAATTATTTTTTATGACCCACCCTAGTGTGCATGCACACGAAAGCTCGTACCATGAACAAACTGAGTTGGTCTCTAAGGAGGTGCTACTTGGTATTGTTTATGGGCGACAAATGAAGCTGTATTTTAAATTTTAAATTGGCTTTTTAACCTGTATCTTAATTAATGGTTTTCTTTTATACTTTGCTGTGATTTTGTTGTGATTTTTACTGGTGTTAGCCGCCCTGAGCCTGGTTTCGGCTGGGGAGGGCGGGGTATAAATAAAACTTATTATTATTATTATTATTATTATTATTATTATTATTATTATTCTGTTTCAAGATATTAACTGATGTGCATGGAATTTCAGAGATAGCTAAGTAATCCCTAGTGTAGTAAGATATATTTTTTTAAAAATAGTTTTTATTAGGTTTTTTTAACACATAAAACAACAATTTCATCACATTTCATCAGTCCTTATCATAAACATCAAATAACAAACAAACAACACATAAAACAAAACCTCACGGCACATACAATAATTCTAACATTTTTTCACCTTCTTCTTTCGTTACTTGTTGGGTGGACTTCCCCCGCCTTCCTCCACCGCATTTCTTATTCCATATATCAACTTAACAGATACTTATCATTATCTTTCTATTATAGTAAGATAAGACCTTTGGAGCAGGCACTTTAAAAAAAAAAAAGGAATTTGGTTTTTTTTTGAACTTCCCTAATATCTATCTAGCTATCTAACAGATTTAAGTAGTTGGCGTGTTGGTCTGCCATCATCCAAATCAACCAAAACCATTATTTAACAAGATGAAGACTGTTCTTAAAAATCTCAAAACTCCCTTCAAAGAATCAAGTCTTCCAAAAAGACTAAGAAAGTCTTTCAAAGAACCCTTCCAAAAAGAATTTGAAAAATAAAAAGAGGCCAACGGAGTAATTTTCGGTATAAGTTTTCGGGTGCATGCAGACTGACAAGTTCAAAATGTACGGTATCTGGCTTTTATTTTAAAAGAGACCTGAAGGCAGCCCTGTTTAGGGAAGTTTTCAAATATTGAATGCTGTCTTGTTTTTAACACTCAATTTGGAACCGCCCAGAGTGGCTGGGGAAACTCAGCCAGATGGGCAGGGTATAAATAATAATAATATTACTAATCCTATATTATAATCTTCAAGTGTCCCTGCGTCCACCGGCAATTTTCTGTGTGTCACGGAAGTGACGCATGACACAGACGGACGCAGGGATTGGACAGGTCTACTGCCCCCCCCCAACAGGGACGCAGGCCGGAAGTCAGCGGCGGCGCACGCGCGGTGTCACTTGGGGCAGCGCCGCTGTCGTGCACGGAGCCTCCTCCACCTCCTCCTCCGGCTGCCACCGCCCTGAGGTTTCTGCTGGGGCGGTGTCGGGGCCGCTCCCTCCGCCGCCACTACTGCCTGGAAAGCACCGCCTCCGCGCCTCCGATCCCGGCCGCCGCCGCTAGCTACGCTCCCTGCGGCCTGGCGTGACGGCGGGAGTGTCCCTGGCGGCCTCCCCCGCCGCCGCCCCCCCGCTGCCACCTCTCCCGCCGTCGCTCTTTCCGGCCGTGACAGCCAGATCCAGCCCCCCGGGAGCTGCGGCGACGGGTCCGCCCGCCGTGCCGCCGCCAGCAAAGGGCCGGCAGCAGCGCCACCTGCCTCCCTGGCTCCCTCGGGAGCCGCCAATATGGAGCAGCCGCCGGGCGACGAGGCAAACTGGGGGAGAACCCCGGAGAAAGCGGCGCCCGGCAAAAGCGTGCCGCCTGCGGGGAGCCTGAGGCTGGGCTGCGAGAGGAGGGGCGATTTTGCGCCAGGAAGAGGAGCTGCTGCCGCTGCTGCCGCGAGCCTGCAGCCGGGAAATCCTCCTTCGCTGGCGCACACTCACACAAAATACACACACCCTCAGCTTGCCCGGCCAGCGATCCTTGCTTAGCCGGTGGAGAAGGAGGCCCCCCTTTGCTCGCTAGGAAGGCTTGGTTGATGGCGCTGCAGCCGGGAGGCTGGGAGGTTACAGTTTCCTTCCTCGCCTCCGCCACCACCATCCTCCCCGCCTCTTTAATTCATTACTGCTTTGCAGCCCCAGCAGCAGCTGCGGGGTCCGCCGGGGCTGCGGCGCCGCAAAGGGGAAGCGGAGTTTCCTCCTCGCTGCTGCTCCCCAAAGTGACGTCTGCTCATTCATTCGCAAGCAGGTACGCGCGCGCGCTTCCTTTTGCGCCGAAACCAACATGCCCCTTAAGAAAAACTTTCACATCCCCAGGAAGACCAAATAAAAGAAAGGTGGTTCCCTCGCAGCCCCCCCCAACCCCCCTGGGGTAAAGTAGGGGCTGCGGTGGGTGAAGAGAAGGAGGGAGGGAGGAAATAAGGAAGGAAAGAAGGAAAGAAACAGGGAAGGAAGTATGGAAAAATATAGGGAGGGAGGAAGAAAGGAAGAACAGAGAGGGAGGGAGGGAGGGAGGGAGGGAGGGAGGGAAGAAGGAAGGAAGGAAGGAACAGGGAAGGAACAACGGAAAAAGGGAGGGAGGGAGAAAGGAAGGAAGGAAACATGGAAGGAAGAATGGAAAAATGTAGGGAGAGAGAAAGGAAGGAACAACAGAGGGAGGGAGGGAGGGAGAAACGGAAGGAAGAACGGAAAAATGGAGGGAGGGAGGAAGGAAGAACAGAAAGGGACGCAGGGAGGGAGGGACCATATAGGCTGGGGGACCTGTTGTTGCTGCTGCATTTATTTATCTCCCACCTTTGGCCCCAGATTGGGACTGGAGGTGGCTTACACAGATAAAAACAAAAACAGAAGGGCTCGAGGGGAAGGAGGGCGGCGGGGTTAAAAACCAAAAGGAGGGTGGCCGCCGCTCCCCCCATATAATTTCTAGCGCCCGTTTTTGTAACGGGCTTAATTTACTAGTAATAATAATAATAATATATTATTATTATTAGGCACTGGGTGGGTCTTTGCACCCCGGCGGCGTGTATGCTCAAGACAGCCCTGGTTTTGTGCGCAAGGTTAAAATGGACCGTATTTTTCGTTCCATAAGACGCACTTTTTTCCTCCTAAAAGGTAAGGGGAAATGTCTGGGCGTCTTATTATACTTTGCTGTGATTTTGTTGTGATTTTTACTGGTGTTAGCCACCCTGAGCATGGTTTCGGCTGGGGAGGGCGGGGTATAAATAAAATTTATTATTATTATTATTATTATGGAGCGAATGTGTGGTCCCTGGAGCTGAACTGCCCAGGGGCAAAAGCAGATCGTGCATTTTTCTTTTACAAAGAGAGAAGGGGGTGTTGAAAGGCTGCCGCTTTACAGCTGATCAGCAAGAGATCGGGGAGAGAGATGAGGTCACTGGCTCCCTTTCTGCAGAGGAGGCTGTTGGTTTCCCCAGCGACATGTGACTGGCTGATTAGATTATCTGTCTGGAAACTGGGGCTTTTCTTTGCAAAATGGGGCTTTTCTTTGCAAAAGCAGCAGCACAACTTTGAGCTGTTCCTTTTGCAGATGGGTCTTTTCTCCTTTGCAAAAGCAGCAGCACAACAACTTTGAGCTGATCCTTTTGCAAATGGGGCTTTTCTCCTTTGCAAAAGCAGCAGCACAACAACTTTGAGCTGCTCCTTTTGCAGATGGTTCTTTTCTCCTTTGCAAAAGCAGCAGCACAACTTTGAGCTGCTCCTTTTGCAAATGGGGCTTTTCTCCTTTGCAAAAGCAGCAGCACAACAACTTTGAGCTGCTCCTTTTGCAAATGGGGCTTTTCTCCTTTGCAAAAGCAGCAGCACAACAACTTTGAGCTGCTCCTTTTGCAGATGGTTCTTTTCTCCTTTGCAAAAGCAGCAACAACACAACTTTGAGCTGATCCTTTTGCAAATGGGTCTTTTCTCCTTTGCAAAAGAAGATGCACAACTTTGAACTGATCCTCAAAAAGGGGGGCTTTCCCCCTTTCCCCCTCAAAAAACTAGGTGCGTCTTATGGTTAGGTGCGTCTTATGGAGCGGAAAATACGGTACATATTTCAGTAAGAGAAATGTTCCATATAAGCCTGCCGGCCGCCCCATGCCGAGGCTCCATAGCAAAGGGGCGCAAGGCAGCCGAGAGGAGTCCTACCTGCCACGATGGGCTTCTGGCAGCCCTTGCAGTGCGGGGCCTGATCCATGGTGCACTTGTTGCACCACACTTTGTTGTGCTCCTTCAGCATGAAGGGCTCGTTGACCAGAGATGCAGAGCACTTGAAGCAGCGGAAGCAGTTCTCGTGCCAGTAGCGGTTCTTGAAGTGCAGCTCCTGGAGGGGGGGAGGAGGAGAAGGCAGCGAATTGAGGTTGAATCCTGACAAGACAGAAGGTGGGGGGGGGGCTCCCTGGTCCTGGTCAATCTATCCATCCATCCACCCATCCCTCTATCTATCTATCTATCTATCTATCTATCTATCTATCTTATATCTATCAACCTTCTTCCTTCCTTCCTTCCTTCCTTCCTTCCTTCCTTCCTTCCTTCCTTCCTTCCTTCCTTCCTTCCTTCCTTCCTTCCTTCCTTCCTTATATCTCTCTATCAACCATCTATCTATCTATCTATCTATCTATCTATCTATCTATCTATCCACAGGGGCGTAGCAAGGGGGGGCGATGGGGTGGGCCGCCCCGGGTTCCACCCCAGAGGGGGGTGACACTTTTTAATTTTTTTAGTTTTTTTTAATTTTATTTTTTTTAAAAAAATTACATTTTAACTTTATTGAAAAAAAGAGATAATAGACACACACACACACACACACACACACACACACACACACAAAACCCCACACCTCGCAAAGTGGCACCATCAAGGGGGGGGGACTTTTTTAAATTTTTTAAATGTTTTTAATGTTTTTAATTTTATTTTTTAAAAAAATTAAATTGTAACTTTATTGAAAAAAAGAGATAATAGACACACACACACACAAAACCCCACACCTCGCAAAGTGGCACCATCAAGGGGGGACGGACTTTTTTTATTATTTTTTTATGTTTTTAATTTTTAAATTTTATTTTTTAAAAAAATTAAATTGTAACTTTATTGGGAAAAAAGAGATAATAGACACACACACACACACACACACACACACACACACACACACACACACACAAAAACCCCACACCTCGCAAAGTGGCACCATCAAGGGGGGGGGGACTTTTTTAAATTTTTTAAATGTTTTTAATGTTTTAATTTTAATTTTTGTAAAAAATTAAATTGTAACTTTATTAAAAAAAAAGAGATAATAGACACACACACACACACACACACACACACACACACACACAAAACCCCACACCTCGCAAAGTGGCACCATCATTTTTTTTGGGTGGGGTGGGGGTGACTTGCTACGCCACTGGGTGCAGCTCTGCCAGTGCCCTGGCAAAGTGGGGGTGGGGGTGGGGGTGTCAAAAACAAATCCGCCCCGGGTACCACCTGGGCTTGCTACGCCTCTGTCCATTCCATTGAATGTCCAGTGGGCAGTGCCCAGGGTCTGCTGACCATGTGTCCAGAATCCAAAGGCTATTCATCAGGAAAGAAGGATTTGTTTAAAGTTTCCCATGTGTGCTGCTCTGGGACTACGATTCCCATCATTCCTGGCCACTTGGTCCTGCTAGCTAGGGATGATGGGAGTTGTAGTCCCAAAACAGCGGCAGGGCCAAGTTGGGCCATGCCTGATCTAGAGCAGTGGTGGCCCAACTCGGCCCTCCAGGGGTTTGGGGACTACAGTTCCCATCATCCCTGACCACTGGCAGAAGCGTAGCAAGCCCAGACTTCCGGTCGGAGCGCCGGAGCGAACGGTCGGGGGGACATGCCGGCTTAGTTTAGAATTGGAATTAAAAAATGGAAACAATGGGGAGGATGTGAGGGAGTCATATGATAATATATAATAAAAGTGACCTGGCCTGGGAAGAAGGTCAGGCCCCAGCAAAGTTAAGGGAACAACAATTAAGGTCAGGAATATCAATAACGGGTATCCCTGTGAGAGGGGGGTTAGATAAAGATCCCCATGGTGAGTGGGGGAGGCAATGAAAACCTGACTGTGATGAAATGTAAAATGCCTATAAAATGGAAAAACCAATAAAAATTATTTGGAAAAAAAAAAGAAGCGTAGCAAGCCCAGGTGGTACCCGGGGCAGAGTTTTTTTTGTCCGTCCCCCCAACTTTAATTTTTAAAAAAATTAAAAAGTGTCACCCCCCCTGACTTTGCGAGGTGTGGGGGTTTTGTGTGTGTGTGTGTGTCTATTATCTCTTTTTTCCCAATAAAGTTGAAATAAAATAATAATTTAAAAAAATTAAAAACAAATTAAAAAGTGCCACCCACACCCCTCTGATGGTGCCACTTTGTGAGGTGGGGGGGGGTTGTGTGTATGTGTCTATTATCTCTTTTTTTTCAATGAAGTTAAAATAAAAAATAATAATAATAATATTATTTTTTTAAGTGTCACCCCCCCCCGATGGTGCCACTTTGTGAGGTGTGGGGGGTTGTGTGTGTGTGTCTATTATCTCTTTTTTTTTCAATGAAGTTAAAATAAAAAATAATAATAATATTTTATTTTATTTTTAAGTGTCACCCCCCTCTGATTGTGCCACTTTGGTGAGGTGTGGGGGGTTGTGTGTGTGTGTCTATTATATCTTTTTTTTCAATGAAGTTAAAATAATAATAAAAATTATTATTTTTTAAGTGTCACCCCCCCCCGATGGTGCCACTTTGTGAGGTGTGGGGGTTGTGTGTGTGTGTCTATTATCTCTTTTTTTCAATGAAGTTAAAATAAAAAATAATAATAATATTTTTTTTTTAAGTGTCACCCCCCTCTGATGGCGCCACTTTGTGAGGTGTGGGGGGTTGTGTGTGTGTGTCTATTATCTCTTTTTTTTCAATGAAGTTAAAATAAAATAAAATAATAATAATTTTTATTTTTTTTAAAGTGTCACCCCCCTCTGGGGTGGAACCCGGGGCGGCCCGCCCCCATCGCCCCCCCTCTTGCTACGCCCCTGTGTCCAGAATCCAAAGGCTATTCATCAGGAAATCAGGATTTGTTTAAAGTTTCCCATGTGTGCTGCTCTGGGACTACGATTCCCATCATTCCTGGCCGCTTGGTCCTGCTAGCTAGGGATGATGGGAGTTGTAGTCCCCAAAACAGATGGAGGGCCGAGTTTGCCTAGGCCCGGATTAAACAATGGGTCCTCTCCCGCCTCCGCCTGAACATCCCCACGCTTCTTTAGAGGGGCGGCGGAAGCCTGGGGTGGAAATATCCGTTCAGCAAACAAGCCAACTGTTAAAATAACCACCTTGGAATCGGCCCCGATGGGCTTCTTACACTCGGTGCAGGTGTTTGCGCAGAACTTCTCGAAGCACTTGATGCAGCAGTGGCGCCCATCCTTCTGCACATACTTCTTCCCGTGCAAGTTGTCCCGGCAATAGTGGCAGTCGAAGCGCTCGGACATGGTGCCCACCGTGTAGCTGGTAGGCCCTGTAATAATAATAAGAAGAATAAGAATAATTTCAGAACCACTGGCAGTAATCTTTGAGAATTCCTGGAGAACAGGCGAAGTCCCAGCAGACTGGAGGGGGGCAAATGTTGTCCGTATTTTCAAAAAGGGGGAAAGAGAGGACCCAAACAATTGCCGCCCAGTCAGCCTGACATCAATACCAGGAAAGGTTCTAGAGCAGATCATGAAGCAAACGGTCTGTGAGCACCTAGAAAGGAACGCTGTGATCACTAAAAGTCAGCATGGGTTTCTGAAAAATAAGTCATGTCAGACTAATCTGATCTCGTTTTTTGACAGAATTACAAGCCTGGTAGACGAAGGGAACGCTGTGGATGTAGCCTATCTTGATTTCAGCAAGGCCTTTGACAAGGTGCCCCATGATATTCTTGGAAAGAAGCTGGTCAAATGCGCGCTAGACAATGCTACCATTCAGTGGATTTGTAACTGGCTGAGTGACCGAACCCAAAGGGTGCTCATCAATGGCTCCTCTTCATCCTGGAGAGAAGGGACTAGTGGGGTGCCACAGGGTTCTGTCTTGGGCCCAGTCTTCTTCAACATCTTGATCCATGACTTGGATGATGGGCTTGAGGGCATCCTGATCAAGTTTGCAGATGACACCCAATTGGGAGGGGTGGCTAAGACCCCAGAGGACAGGATCACACTTCAAAATGACCTTAACAGATTAGAGAACTGGGCCAAGGCAAACAGGATGAATTTTAACAGGGAGAAATGTAAAGTACTACACTTGGGCCAAAAAAAAATGAAAGGCACAAATACAGGATGGGTGACACCTGGCTTGAGAGCAGTACAAGTGAAAAGGATCTAGGAGTCTTGGTAGACCACAAACTTGACCTGAGTCAACAGTGTGATGCAGCAGCTCAAAAAGCCCATGCAATTCTGGGCTGCATCCATAGGAGTAGAGCATCTAGATCAAGGGAAGTAATAGTACCACTGTATTCCGCTCTGGTCAGACCTCACCTGGAATACTGTGTCCAGTTCTGGGCACCACAGTTCAAGAAGGATACTGACAAGCTGGAACGTGTCCAGAGGAGGGCAACCCAAATTCCTGTCTGAAGCTCTCGCAGCTACAGGGTCAGAGAAGTAAGCCAGCAGGGGGTCACGTAGAGCACCCCCTCCTGAGGACAGCCAAGGAAAACCAATGTGTTCACGGCTAACTTGTTTCTGCAATGTTCCCTCTGGCATGCAACGCCACCCGCCCACCCTCCAGTCTAAATATAGGCGAATGACCCCATTGTTTCCTGAGTCGCTTGCCCTTTCACTCAATCACCCGGAATTTGGTCTGGCTATATTCCAAGTATTTTGCATCGTGGCAACGGTTTGCGAAGCACATTCCACGGACGGGAGGGAGGGGAGACTGGCATGCCAAATGCTTTTTTTGGAAGGGTGCTAAAGTCTCGGGAAGGACGCGAAACCATTTCCACAGCCTCCGCCCGCCCGTCCATCAGCGGGCAAAGTGGGATCGAAGCATGAACAGCAAATGCCCCGGAGCACAGCTAGGGCGAATGAGCACCAAAGTACAGAGACAAGGGGCTAAGCTGTGAGCCCACCCAAGCAAATGTTAAAGAAAATTCTGGGTTGAGAGACTACGCAACAGTCGTCGTCCCCGTCCCCCCGCTAGTCCATGCGGTCAGTAAAAGAAAGAAATCGCAGGCAAGTAATTTGGAGCAAAACAGCAGTCTGTAGACTTTGATCCTGGTATTGACATCCATACCAGGAAAGGTTCTAGAGCAGATCATGAAGCAAACGGTCTGTGAGCACCTAGAAAGGAACGCTGTGATCACTAAAAGTCAGCATGGGTTTCTGAAAAATAAGTCATGTCAGACTAATCTGATCTCATTTTTGGACAGAATTACAAGCCTGGTAGACGAAGGGAACGCTGTGGATGTAGCCTATCTTGATTTCAGCAAGGCCTTTGACAAGGTGCCCCATGATATTCTTGTAAAGAAGCTGGTAAAATGCGGGCTAGACAATGCTACCATTCAGTGGATTTGTAACTGGCTGACTTTGATAAGGTGCCCCATGATATTCTTGGAAAGAAGCTGGTAAAATGCGGGCTAGACAATGCTACCATTCGGTGGATTTGTAACTGGCTGACTTTGATAAGGTGCCCCATGATATTCTTGGAAAGAAGCTGGTAAAATGCGGGCTAGACAATGCTACCATTCGGTGGATTTGTAACTGGCTGACTTTGATAAGGTGCCCCATGATATTCTTGGAAAGAAGCTGGTAAAATGCGGGCTAGACAATGCTACCATTCAGTGGATTTGTAACTGGCTGGCTGACCGAACCCAAAGGGTGCTCATCAATGGCTCCTCTTCATCCTGGAGAGAAGGGACTAGTGGGGTGCCACAGGGTTCTGTCTTGGGCCCAGTCTTATTCAACATCTTGATCAAGGACTTGGATGATGGGCTTGAGGGCATCCTGATCAAGTTTGCAGGTGACACCCAATTGGGAGGGGTGGCTAAGACCCCAGAGGACAGGATCACACTTCAAAAGGACCTGAATAGATTAGAGAACTGGGCCAAAGCAAACAAGATGAATTTGAACAGGGAGAAATGTAAAGTACTACACTTGGGCCAAAAAAATGAAAGGCACAAATACAGGATGGGTGACACCTGGCTTGAGAGCAGTGCAAGTGAAAAGGATCTAGGAGTCTTGGTAGACCACAAACTGGACATGAGTCCACAGTGTGATGCAGCAGCTCAAAAAGCCCATGCAATTCTGGGCTGCATCCAGAGGAGTAGAGCATCTAGATCAAGGGAAGGAATAGTACCACTGTATTCCGCTCTGGTCAGACCTCACCTGGAATACTGTGTCCAGTTCTGGGCACCCCAGTTCAAGAAGGATACTGACAAGCTGGAGCGTGTCCAGAGGAGGGCAACCAAAATGGTCCAAGGCCTGGAAACGATGCCTTATGAGGAACGGCTTAGGGAGCTGGGTATGTTTAGCCTGGAGAAGAGAAGGTTCAGGGGTGATAGGATAGCCATGTTCAAATATATCAAAGGATGTCATCTAGAGGAGGGAGAAAGGTTGTTTTCTGCTGCTCCAGAGAAGCGGACACGGAGCAATGGATTCCAACTACAAGAAAGAAGATTCCACCTCAACATTAGGAAGAACTTCCTGACAGTAAGAGCTGTTGGACAGTGGGATTTGCTGCCAAGGAGGGTGGTGGAGTCTCTTTCTTTGGAGGTCTTGAAGCAGAGGCTTGACAGCCACCTGTCAGGAATGCTTGGATGGTGTTTCCTGCTTGGCCGGGGGTTGGACTGGATGGCCCTTGGGGTCTCTTCCAACTCTACGATTCTATGATTCTATGATTCATCAGGGTGCAAGTCCCCGTCCCCCCCGCTAGTCCACACGGTCAATAAAAGAACGGAATTGCAGGCAAGTAATTTGGAGCAAAACAGCAGTCAGTAGACTTTGATCCTTTCTTGTTGTGCGACACGTTCGAATGGCGCCAAGAACCCTGAGCATTAGGGCGACGTTGACTTTCAAAACGTTCCCACCGTATCCCAGAATGCCGTTCGCACAGCACCGTCGATACGTCATTGCTACGCCACTATCGCCGTCGCAAAGGGGAGGGTTACACGAGATTAGCACAGGCAGATATGTCAGGGCAAGACCCGCTGAATTGAAATTTCAGCCTTTATGACATAGGACAGTGATGGCTAACCTTGACACGCCAGATGTTTTGGCACTACAACTCCCATCATCCCTGACCACGGATCCTGTCAGCTAGGGATGATGGGAGTTGTAGTTCCAAAACATCTGGGGTGTCAAGGTGAGCCATCACTGACATCGGAAAACAGCCAAGTAAACAGCTCTTTCCGTGGAGGAGGGTCGAGATATCAACTGATACGCGTGACATTTCAGAGATAGCTATAGAATCACTAGCGTGGCAAGAGAAGATATTTGGAGCAGGCATTTTGAAAATAAATAAAATAAATAAATTTAGGAACCGCCCTACCGCCCAACCCTTAGCACCGTCCCTGAAAGGAATATCATCACACAGAGGCATAGCTGTCAACCCTCCGTTTTTCTGCGGGAAACTCCCTTATTCCAATGCCGTTTCCCGCTGCTTTCCCGGATTGATATCCCTTCAATTTCCTGGATTTCAAAGGAAGCAGCTCCTCTCCCTCCCTGCCGGCCAGGGAGGCTCCTCAGCTGCGTTGCTCGGCTGCCAATAAGGAGTCTGAGACCGACTGGGGGCGGAGCTTGCATGCCTTGCGCGGCCAGACCCTCACGCCCAACCAGACAGACAGACAGCCTGCCGTCTACGCGCTCGCTCTTTCGCTCACCCGTTGGAGCGCAGGGTGGCGAGGCTACTTGGTGCCATTGCACCGCCTTCGCGGCATCCCTTGTTTTCAAATCCGAAAGCTTGGGAAAATCCCTTATTTTCAAATCCGAAAGCTTGGTAAATAATCCCTTCTTTTCAAATCCGAAAGTTGACAGCTATGCACAGAGGGCCCCCTTATTTGCCCGAAAGCCACCCCCACCCCCCATTGAGGCTGAAAGGAAGAATTTCCAGCGCAGTGAAATCCGGATGAAAGACCAGCCCAAACTCTTGCCCAAAGCACAAAAGACAAGAAAATGCCATCCTATATAATAAAGTCCCTGTGTCCCTACGTGCGTTCTGTATGTCAGTGGCATTTTTCCACTGCGCATGTCACACAGGGACGCAGGGATTGGAGCAGCCAGAGAGGGGGGCTGTGCGCAGGCGCGTCGTCAGTTGCCTCCGTGCCGCCGCCTCGCACGGACATGGGGAGGATGGCTTCCTTCCGAGCGCGCACGCAGAGGATCGGGCCGCCCGCCGCCGCCCGCTGGGCCCCCAGAAGAGCACACTGCCGGGGTGCCCCTGTCCGCCTGCGCTCACCCGCTGCCGCCGCCTCCGAGGCTGCCGAGGCCCACTGCTCGGGCTCCGGCTCGGGCTGCTGTTCCGGCGCCCCTCCGCGAGTCGCCCCCTCCCGCGGCCGCTCGCCGCCCCGCCGCTTCCCGCTCGCCCATCCCGCCGCTCGGCTCCTCTGGCCGCTGCTTCTCCTCCTCCCGCACAGCCCCTATGTTCTAGCGCCCGTTATTAACGGGCAAAATTCAACTAGTATATATATATTTGGGGCGCAGAGGAGAGGGTTACCTGCGTGCCTGTGATAAGCCATCCTTGAGCGAGGAGAAGGTGAGCCGCTTTGAGACTCCTTCGGGTAGTGATCAAGCGGGATATCCAATCCAAACTCTTCTTCTTCCTCCAACCAGCCCTGCGTTAGGATCTCAGCTGATAAGAGCTTGTCCCAGTTTGAGAGTTCAGGGAGGCTATTAATATTGGGGGGGGCACACCAAGAGATGTCCACACCCCTTGGCCCGGGACTGGTGGCCCTCATCCCACAGAAAACACCTTACCATTTTAGGTGATCTCCGGGGAGAAGAATAGGGTGCAGGATATAAATACTTGGCCAGCTCACTTCAATCTCCCAAAACATCCCGAACGCTGATTAGCCCTTGTAGGAATCTGAGCCCTCTCACAGTGGGGGGCGCATAATTTCGGGACGTTTCGAACGGCTGTCTTTTTAATCTTTTGTTGGAAGCAGCTCAGAGCGGCTGCGGAGGGCCAGCTGAATGGGCGGGGCAGAAATGATCAATTATTATGATGACTAGTAAATTAAGACCGTTACAAAAACGGGCGCTAGAAATTATATGGGGGGGAGCGGCGGCCACCCTCCTTTTGTTTTTTAACCCCGCCGCCCTCCTTCCCCTGGAGCCCGCCGGCCGCCTCTCTCTCTCCCTCATCCCGTGGGTTCCTCACCCGGTTGCCTCCCCGCCCCGTCGTCACGCGATGAGGGAAAGGAGGAAGCGGCGTCGGCGGCGTCACCACAGCTCCGGAGCCGGCGAGGAAAGGAGTGGCCTCGGCTCCGGCCCGCAGTGCCCTTCCCGGGCGGCAGGGAGGCGCCTCGCAGGCCAATCCAGGAGGCGAGGCCACACTCCGCCTCCTGACAGGACGGAGGCCTCGGATCCGAGGCGCGGAGGTGGCCGGCGGCGGCGGCGGCTGAGAGCTGCTCTCCGGAGCTCTGCTCAGCCTCCTTCTCTCCCTCCCACGCACACACTTGCAAGGCGAGCTTGCAAAAAAAGGGAGATATTTGCCAAGCGCCCGGCCTAGCTCTCGGAGGAGGGGCGGAGAGGGTCCCTGGCAGCCCCTTCCCCGCCAGGCTCGGCTTCCAGCAGCGGCTTCCCCCGCCTGAGAGGACAACGCGGAGCCGTGCGAGGCAGCAGCGCCTTTCTTCTTGGTATGAGCTTAGATGGCGGCGGCGGTTGGCGCCGCTTCCCCCGCGCTTTGGCAGCCCGAGCCGGAGCCCGAGTTGACTCCGGCAAGCAGTAAAGGCGGCGGCGGGAGCGGCGCTTCACGCCGCTTCCCCCCGCTCGAGGTGTGCAGCCTCGGCAGCCTCGCCATGTCCGTGCAAGGCAGCGGCGCTGGCACAACTGAGAATGCGCGTGCGCCGCCGCTGCCTTCCGGACACGCCCCCCTCTCCAATCCCTGCGTCCCTGTGTGTCATGCGCAGTAGCGCACTTCCGTGACAGACGGAAAGTTGAAGTTGGACGCAGGGACACAGCAAGATTATTATATAGGATGGTTCATGCCAACACCATCAGGCAACTTCACGGCTGAGCTTCTGCGAGGGTCTGGAGGAGGTTGTGTTCAGGGCCGGTGCGTCCATTTAGGCGAACTAGGCAACTGGCTAGGGCGCCCAAATGGAGGGGGCGCTGGCCAGCCTGCCCCTCGCCCCCCGCCGCCGCCCCAACCAGCGGCGAAAATCGTGGCGGGCAGGGGGCGGGGCACCGTACGTCATGCGCAATGGCGTCGCGTGCCCCGCCCCCTCGCCCAGGTCGCCCAAACCCCTATCACCGGTCCTGGTTGTGTTATATTGTGAAATGAAACATGAGCAGATCAGGCTCAGCCCTCCAGCTGTTTTGAGACTAGCTAGGGATCATGGGAGTTGTAGGCCGAAACATCTGGAGGGCCGCAGGTTGGGGGGTGCGCCTGCTGTAGGGGAACGCAGTCTTCCATTTCACAGTTTCAATACAAGATTTCGGGCCCAAGAATTTCAGAAATCAGGCTTGAAAGAGAAGAGGCGGAATTGCAACTTCCTACTCAACTGAAAACTACGGAGAGACCTGGTCTGAAAAGAGATACTGGATTCTTGTCTCATTACACATGCCAAATAGGGTGGGTCATAAAAAAAAATTTTTTTCAAAAATGTTTCCTCCCTTGATCTTATCTCAGGCGTATGGTATAAACATAGTTAAATTTCAAATTGGGGACAAATCGGTTAATAGGTAGACCCTGCTCCTACAAATTGAAATTTTGCCTCCCCACGAGTGATAAAAGCATAGGAATTTGACTCCTTTAATTCTCAGTAAGTTAAATTGTGAACTAATAAACATAAATTGTAGGTTTTATGTAGAGCAATCATAGTTGCCTACTATTATGAGTGGCGTTGTATTGTTTATGTTTAGTACACCGTTTGCTTAATTGTTCCATATAATTTTTTCAAAACCATTGGTTTTTCATGTACATTATCAACATGTTTTATCTTAAATAAATAAATATTGCAGGATATTTCCCAACATCAAGGTCTTTTCTAGGGAGTCTTCTCTTCTCATGAGGTGGCCAAAGTACTGGAGCCTCAACTTCAGGATCTGTCCTTCTAGTGAGCACTCAGGGCTGATTTCCTTCAGAATGGATCGGTTGGATCTTCTTGCAGTCCATGGGACTCTCAAGAGTCTCCTCCAGCACCAGAATTCAAAAGCATCAATTCTTCAGCAATCAGACTTCTTTATGGTCAGCTCTCACTTCCATCTTGACCAAAGGAACCAGAGACCAAATTGCAAACATGCGCTGGATTATGGAGAAAGCTAGAGAGTTCCAGAAAAACATTTACTTCTGCTTCATTGACTACGCAAAAGCTTTTGACTGTGTCGACCACAGCAAACTATGGCAAGTTCTTAAAGAAATGGGAGTGCCTGATCACCTCATCCGTCTCCTGAGAAATCTCTATGTGGGACAAGAAGCTACAGTTAGAACGGGATATGGAATAACTGATTGGTTCAAAATTGGGAAAGGAGTACGACAAGGCTGTATATTGTCTCCCTGCTTATTTAACTTATATGCAGAATTCATCATGCGAAAGGCTAGACTGGATGAATCCCAAACCGGAATTAAGATTGCCGGAAGAAATATCAACAACCTCAGATATGCTGATGATACAACCTTGATGGCAGAAAGTGAGGAGGAATTAAAGAACCTTTTAATGAGGGTGAAAGAGGAGAGCGCAAAGTATGGTCTGAAGCTCAACATCAAAAAAACTAAGATCATGGCCACTGGTCCCATCACCTCCTGGCAAATAGAAGGGGAAGAAATGGAGGCAGTGAGAGATTTTACTTTCTTGGGTTCCATGATCACTGCAGATGGTGACAGCAGTCACGAAATTAGAAGACGCCTGCTTCTTGGGAGAAATGCAATGACAAACCTAGACAGCATCTTAAAAAGCAAAGACATCACCTTGCCAACAAAGGTCCGTATAGTTAAAGCTATGGTTTTCCCAGTAGTAATGTACGGAAGTGAGAGCTGGACCATCCAGAAGGCTGATCGCCGAAGAATTGATGCTTTTGAATTCTGGTGCTGGAGGAGACTCTTGAGAGTCCCATGGACTGCAAGAAGATCCAACCGATCCATTCTTAAAGAAATCAGCCCTGAGTGCTCACTAGAAGGACAGATCCTGAGGTTAAGGCTCCAGTACTTTGGCCACCTCATGAGAAGAGAAGACTCCCTAGAAAAGACCCTGATGTTGGGGAAGATGGAGGGCACAAGGAGAAGGGGACGGCAGAGGACGAGATGGCTGGACAGTGTTCTCGAAGCTACTAACATGAGTTTGGCCAAACTGCGAGAGGCAGTGAAGGATAGGCGTGCCTGGCGTGCTCTGGTCCATGGGGTCACAAAGAGTCGGACACGACTGAACGACTGAACAACTCACTTCCATAAAACCAAAATTAAAAAAATAGAAACCTTAACAAAAACCAAAACCTTCTGGGTATGCTTCCATCGACAGTTCAATTCCACTGTCGAACAGCTCTTACTGTCAGGAAGTTCTTCCTAATGTTTAGGTGGAATCTTCTTTCTTGTAGTTTGAGTCCATTGCTCCGTGTCCGCTTCTCTGGAGCAGCAGAAAACAACCTTTCTCCCTCCTCTATATGACATCCTTTTATATATTTGAACATGGCTATCCTATCACCCCTGAACCTTCTCTTCTCCAGGCTAAACATACCCAGCTCCCTAAGCCGTTCCTCATAAGGCATCGTTTCCAGGCCTTGGACCATTTTGGTTGCCCTCCTCTGGACACGTTCCAGCTTGTCCGTATCCTTCTTGAACTGTGGTGCCCAGAACTGGACACAGTATTCCAGGTGAGGTCTGACCAGAGTGGAATACAGTGGTACTATTCCTTCCCTTGATCTAGATGCTATACTCCTCTGGATGCAGCCCAGAATTGCATTGGCTTTTTCAGCTGCTGCATCACACTGTTGACTCATGTCAAGTTTGTGGTCTACCAAGACTCCTAGATCCTTTTCACTTGTACTGCTCTCAAGCCAGGTGTCACCCATCCTGTATTTGTGCCTTTCCTTTTTTTGCCCTTTACATTTCTCCCTGTTAAAATTCATCCTGTTTGCCTTGGCCCAGTTCTCTAATCTGTTCAGGTCATTTTGAAGTGTGATCCTGTCCTCTGGGGTCTTAGCCACCCCTCCCAATTGGGTGTCATCTGCATAGGCCACCTTCGGCCCTCAAGATGTTTTGGCCTACAACTCCCATGATCCCTAGCTAGC
The DNA here is from genome assembly GCA_034642065.1 of Darevskia nairensis. Classification (NCBI taxonomy): domain Eukaryota; kingdom Metazoa; phylum Chordata; class Lepidosauria; order Squamata; family Lacertidae; genus Darevskia; species Darevskia nairensis. The sequence goes on along the minus strand of JAWWNI010001559.1, from coordinate 147,806 downwards.
AGGACCAGTGGTCAGGGGTGATGGGAATTGTAGTCCCAAAACATCGGGAGGGCCGAAGGTTGCCCATCACTGGTCGAGGGTGAAAGTTGTCGCCTTCTCCCAGACATGCTTTGCAGCGAAGCGTCCAAAACCCTCCCGTTTTGTGTTCTTCCATTCCCAACATTTCCATATAAAGCTCTTTCTCCCCGCGGCTTCTTCTCAAATGACTAATGCACTGGAAACCTCTTCCGAGGCCCCGTGCTTAGACTTCGTTCCTGTTTGGAATAGCGAGCCAAGTCTCCATTTGTCTCCGTTTTATTACGCTTGCCAGGAACTGAGATACACCCGACAAAATTTGTTTTCTTTCCCGTTGGCCACATTGCAGGCTCAGGATTCTCTCTCCATTTTATTACGCTTGCCAGGAACTGATGTACACAATAGGGTGGGTCATAAAAAACATTTTTCTGAAAATGTTTCCTCCCTTGATCTTATCTCAGGCGTATGGTATAAACATAGTTAAATTTCAATTTGGGGACAAATCGGTTAATATTTAGACCCTGCTCCTACAAATTGAAATTTGGCCTCCCCACGAGTGATCAAAACATAGGAATTGGACTCATGTAATTCTCAGTATTTTAAATGGTGAACTAATAAACATAAATTGTAGGTTTTATGTAGAGCAATCATAGTTGCATACTATTATTTTCTGCAATATTTATTTATTTAAGATCAAACATGTTGATAATGTACATGAAAAAACCAATGGTTTGGAAAAAAGTATAGGGAACAATTAAGCAAACGGTGTACTAAACATAAACGATACAACGCCACTCCTAATAGTATGCAACTGTGATCAGTTGGATCGGTTGGATCAGTTGGATCCATCAGAATGGATCGGTTGGATCTTCTTGCAGTCCATGGGACTCTCAAGAGTCTCCTCCAGCACCAGAATTCAAAAGCATCAATTCTTCGGCGATCAGCCTTCTGGATGGTCCAGCTCTCACTTCCGTACATTACTACTGGGAAAACCATAGCTTTAACTATACGGACCTTTGTTGGCAAGGTGATGTCTTTGCTTTTTAAGATGCTGTCTAGGTTTGTCATTGCTTTTCTCCCAAGAAGCAGGCGTCTTCTAATTTCGTGACTGCTGTCACCATCTGCAGTGATCATGGAGCCCAATAAAGTGAAATCTCTCACTCCCTCCATTTCTTCCCCTTCTATTTGCCAGGAGGTGATGGGACCAGTGGCCATGATCTTAGTTTTTTTGATACCATATCTTGCGCTCTCCTCTTTCACCCTCATTAAAAGGTTCTTTAATTCCTCCTCACTTTCTGCCATCAAGGTTGTATCATCAGCATATCTGAGGTTGTTGATATTTCTTCTGGCAATCTTAATTCCGGTTTGGGATTCATCCAGTCCAGCCTTTCGCATGATGAATTCTGCATATAAGTTAAATAAGCAGGGAGACAATATACAGCCTTGCCGTACTCCTTTCCCAATTTTGAACCAATCAGTTATTCCATATCCAGTTCTAACTGTAGCTTCTTGTCCCACATAGAGATTTCTCAGGAGACGGATGAGGTGATCAGTAGGGTGGGTCATAAAATTTTTTTTTTTTTTTTTAAAAATGTTTCCTCCCTTGATCTTATCTCAGGTGGATGGTATAAACATAGTTAAATTTCAAATTGGGGACAAATCGGTTAATAGGTAGACCCTGCTCCTACAAATTGAAAAGTTACCTCCCCACGAGTGATAAAAACATAGGAATTGGACTCATTTAATTCTCAGTATGTTAAATTGTGAACTAATCAACATAAATTGTAGGTTTTGTGTAGAGCAATCATAGTTGCATACTATTATGAGTGGCGTTGTATTGTTTATGTTTAGTACACCGTTTGCTTAATTGTTCCATCTAATTTTTTCAAAACCATTGGTTTTTCATGTACATTATCAACATGTTTGATCTTAAATAAATAAATATTGCAGAAAATAATAGTAGGCAACTATGATTGCTCTACATCAGTGTTTCTCAACCTTTTCTGGGCAACGGCACACCTGTCTCATGAAAAAAATCTCGCGGCACACCACCACCAGAAAATGTCCAAAAATCACAAGGAGACGCTGGGCACCCACAAAATGGTGGCGGCAACCTCGCCATGGCAACGGAAATCACCTACGGTGATTGAAGACGTTGGGAGCTGCAGCACTAAACAAGATCTGCCAAAGCTGCCCCAAGTCTCTTTTCGAATTAAATGAGGCCAAAGGGTGGGGAGGGGGGAATAGCGGAAAGCGGCAACGGCTTTTCCCTGCCTCTCCGTCCCCTTCTTCTTGCAAGGAAAGCACCGACTTCGGGCCCTTTCCGCGAGGGGCGGCGGGGCGAGGCATTGCCCCCCCCCGTCCCGGGAAGCTGGCGTCCCACCGGGGAGCGCGAAGAGGAGGAGGAACCGCCCTTTCCCAGGCTTCCCCCGCCGCCACACCCGCTTACCGCCTCTTGGGGAAGGTGCTCGGCTGAGGGCGAGCCGGCGCCGGCGCTGCCCGCCCTCAGCACTGGGCAGCAGATAGGTGCGCCTCCGGCAGCCCGCTCCTCAGGTGGCCCGAGAGGATCCACAGCCTCCGGTGCGCAGCCGACGGGGAAGCGCCGCTCTTGCCGCCTGCCGGCCCTTCTGCCGCCGCCATCGCGCTTCCGCGTTGAGCCGTCAGCGTCAGGTTGAAAGGTCAAACGCGGCGGCCCGCGGCAGTTATAGGCTGCCCAGGCGCGCGGCGCGCCTGCGCGGCCCTGCCCTGCTGCCCAAATTATCCGCTGCATTATCCGCTGAGCCGGTTTAGGAGAGCGGGCGATACGATAGGAACCCGGCAACATCTCGCGGCACATCTCGCGGCACACCAGGCCACATCTCGCGGCACACTAGTGTGCCGCGGAACAGTGGTTGAGAAACACTGCTCTACATAAAGCCTACAATTTATGTTTATTAGTTCACAATTTAAGATGCTGAGAATTAAATGAGTCAAATTCCTATTTTTTTATCACTCGTGGGGAGGCAAAATTTCAATGTGTAGGAGCAGGGTCTAAATATTAACCGATTTGTCCCAAATTTGGAATTTAACTATTTCTATACCATACGCCTGAGATTAGATTAAGGGAGGAAACATTTCCAAAAAATTATTTTTTATGACCCACCCTAGTGATCAGGCCAGGAAGTGATGGGACCAATGGCCAGGATCTTAGCTTTTTGGATGTTGAGCTTCAGAAAGGTTACTCTGCAAATAGTCCGCATGGCAGCCGACACGAGCCAAATGATGTTCTAAAATAAGTTGCCGGGCTGTGAGCCACCAAACAGCCCCGCTAGGACATGCCAATGTTTCGTTCCAACTTGAAGAATCGCCTTAATCCCTTTGTCACACAGCCAAGCTTAGAGCTTAGTTTCCATGGAGTTTGGAAGACAACTAAGCACACACAGAAGGAGGCAGCAAGATCAAATATTTGGCCTCCCATAGTTGCTGCTACTCAAAATAGAGCATGAAGGACCAGGTGCGCAGCCTGGGAGTCATTTTGGACTCACAGCTGTCCATGGAGGCGCAGGTTAATTCTGTGTCCAGGGCAGCTCCATCTGGGACGCAGGATGAGACCCTCCCTGCCCGCAGACTGTCTCACCAGAGTGGTGCATGCTCTGGTTATCTCCCACTTGGACTACTGCCATGCGCTCTACGTGGGGCTCTCTTTGAAGGTGACCCGGAAACTGCAATGAATCCAGAATGCGGCAGCTAGACTGGGGACTGGGAGTGGCCGCTGGGACCACATAACACCGGTCCTGAGAATCCTGCATTGGCTCCCAGTATGTTTCCAACAATCTCAGATATGCTGATGATACAACCTTGATGGCAGAAAGTGAGGAGGAATTCAAGAACCTTTTAATGAGGGTGAAAGAGGAGAGCGCAAAATATGGTATCAAAAAAATGAAGCTCATGGCCACTGGTCCCATCACCTCCTGGCAAATAGAATGGGAAGAAATGGAGGCAGGGAGAGATTTCACTTTCTTGGGTTCCATGATCACTGCAGATGGTGACAGCAGTCACGAAATTAGAAGACGCCTGCTTCTTGGGAGAAAAGCAATGACAAACCTAGACAGCATCTGAAAAAGCAAAGACATCACCTTGCCAACAAAGGTCCGTATAGTTAAAGCTATGGTTTTCCCAGTAGTAATGTACGGAAGTGAGAGCTGGACCATCAAGAAGGCTGATCGCCGAAGAATGGATGCTTTTGAATTCTGGTGCTGGAGGAGACTCTTGAGAGTCCCATGGACTGCAAGAAGATCAAACCGATCCATTCTTAAAGAAATCAGCCCTGAGTGCTCACTAGAAGGACAGATCCTGAGGTTAAGGCTCCAGTACTTTGGCCACCTCATGAGAAGAGAAGACTCCCTAGAAAAGACCCTGATGTTGGGAAAGATGGAGGGCACAAGGAGAAGGGGACGGCAGAGGATGAGATGGTTGGACAGTGTTCTCGAAGCTACTAACATGAGTTTGGCCAAACTGCGAGAGGCAGTGAAGGATAGGCGTGCCTGGCGTGCTCTGGTCCAGGGGGTCACGAAGAGGCGGACACGACTGAACATAGATAGATGGATGGATGGATGGATGGATGGGCAGTGGAAGACAGGAGGGCCTGGCGTGCTCTGGTCCAGGGGGTCACGAAGAGTCGGACATGACTGAACATGGATGGATGGATGGATGGATGGATAGGCAGTGGAAGACAGGAGTGCCTGGCGTGCTCTGGTCCAGGGGGTCACGAAGAGTTGGACACGACTAAACATAGATGGATGGATGGATGGATGGATGGATGGATGGATGGATAGGCAGTGGAAGACAGGAGGGCCTGGCGTGCTCTGGTCCAGGGGGTCACGAAGAGTCGGACATGACTGAACATGGATGGATGGATGGATGGATGGATAGGCAGTGGAAGACAGGAGTGCCTGGCGTGCTCTGGTCCAGGGGGTCACGAAGAGGCGGACACGACTGAACGACTGAACAATAACAATGTTTCCGAGCACAATTCAAAGTGTTGGTGCTGACCTTGAAAGCCCTAAACGGCCTCGGTCCTGTATACCTGAAGGAGCGTCTCCACCCCCACCGTTCAGCCCGGACAGTGAGATCCAGCGCCGAGGGCCTTCTGGCAGTTCCCTCCCTGCGAGAAGCAAAGCTACAGGGAACCAGGCAGAGGGCCTTCTCGGTGGTGGCACCCGCCCTGTGGAACGCCCTCCCTCCAGATGTCAAGGAAATCAACAACTACCTGTATATGATATTTCGAAGACATCTGAAGGTAGCCCTGTTTAGGAAAGTTTTTAATGGCTGTTGGAAGCTGCCCAGAATGGCTGGGGAAACGCATCCCGATGGGCGGGGTAGAAATAATAAATTATTATTATTACTACTACTACTACTACTACCGGTACTATTATTATTATTGAGCTAGGCAGGCCATGTTCTGACCCCCACGTCTCTGGGGCCGCACACCAAACTGTATCATTTTCAATCTGGAGATTAACAGGGTGGATAAAAATCAATGATTTAAAAAAAAAAACAACGGATTTTTTTGATTTAAATCAGATTTTTTTGATTTAAATCAGATTTTTAAAATAAAATGCTTTTGGAGGGAAAATCTTTCTAAATATAGTCTTCTATTTAAGTTAGATTGTAGTCCAAAGGCTATTCATCAGGAAATAAGGATTTGTTTAAGTTTATCAAGTGGGCTAAAACTCAGTCTAAGTTTTTTTAAAAAATGTTTAACCACATCAGTTAACAAACATGGATACATATGCTATCATGTTATTGTTTTAGTTAAATCAATTGTTTAAATGGTTATTAAGGAAATGATTATTTTTCTCCTTCCAAGAAAGTACAGCAGAAAAGTTGTCCAAATATAAACAGTTAACTTCTTAAACCTCACCATAATTTCATCATTATCTGTCTATGTATTTCTAGTAGTATAACCAAATCAGTAATTTTTAATATAACTGTAAAAACTATTTATTCCAAAAATGAAACATTCATATGGTTGTAAATATTAAGATTATACCAGCAAGAATGAGTCTTTCTGTCAAAAAAATATTTTAATCAAGTCTTACTGACTAGTAATTTAAATCAAGCCTTACTGGCTCGGGATTTAAATCAATTTGATTGAAATCAAATCCACCCTGGAGATTAATCAACCAACCAAAGTCTGGATCCTTCTCCATGTCGTCCTGTTTGCAGTTCTTTTAACTGCACGCCAGGAACCGGGTCTGCTTGCCTGGGACCATGACATAAGCTTGTGCGATATAAATCACATTTTGTTCTTACGTCGCTCGTCTGGCAGGTCAAAAGCTTGGCAGAGCTTTTCCGAAAGGTCTCCATTACATTGCAGTGAACATGCAGCCCTCGCTCTGCATGTGCCAACTGGGGGCCCCCTGGCACAGCCCTGCCCTTTTACGGACCTCGGTTGTCTCGTTCGGAACCCCTAAACGTATTTTTATTGCATCTCTCCATCGTTCAGGGGTGGGGGGTTTCCTCCCCCCCCTTCCCCCCCTTTTTTAAAGTTAACTTTAATTTGCTTCTCACATTACTACATGGATCCATTCCGAAGAAAACACCTTTTTTTTGCTGTACATTCTATATATATGTATCCAAACATCCTTCTGCAATTTCACCCTTAGTGTCCCTACGACCTTGCCTCCACCGATGCTTGTCCCCATTAGATTTATATCTATATCCTTTCATTTGTGTTCAAACAATATACCGTATTTTCCCATGTACCCTGTTTCTCCTAAAATAAGACATAGCCATAAATTAAGCCGTAGAAGGATTTCTACGCATTTGTGAAATATAAGCCATACCCGAAAAATAAGACACAGTGATGTGACGCCTCTCCCTTAAGACGGCCTGGATAGGTGTGGCTATGCAGCGTACCAATGCGGAGCGGTTAAAATAAGATGTCTCCTCTTCATCCTGGAGAGAAGGGACTAGTGGGGTGCCACAGGGTTCTGTCTTGGGCCCAGTCTTATTCAACATCTTGATCAAGGACTTGGATGATGGGCTTGAGGGCATCATCCTGATCAAGTTTGCAGATGACACCCAATTGGGAGGGGTGGCTAAGACCCCAGAGGACAGGATCACACTTCAACATGACCTGAACAGATTAGAGAACTGGGCCAAGGCAAACAGGATGAATTTGAACAGGGAGAAATGTAAAGTACTACACTTGGGCCAAAAAAATGAAAGGCACAAATACAGGATGGGTGACCCCTGGCTTGAGAGCAGTACAAGTGAAAAGGATCTAGGAGTCTTGGTAGACCACAAACTTGACATGAGTCCACAGTGTGATGCAGCAGCTCAAAAAGCCCATGCAATTCTGGGCTGCATCCAGAGGAGTATAGCATCTAGATCAAGGGAAGGAATAGTACCACTGTATTTCCTCTGGTCAGACCTCACCTGGAATACTGTGTCCAGTTCTGGGCACCCCAGTTCAAGAAGGACACTGACAAGCTGGAACGTGTCCAGAGGAGGGCAACCAAAATGGTCCAAGGCCTGGAAACGATGCCTTATGAGGAACGGCTTAGGGAGCTGGGTATGTTTAGCCTGGAGAAGAGAAGGTTCAGGAGTGATAGGATAGCCATGTTCCAATATATAAAAGGGTGTCATCTAGAGGAGGGAGAAAGGTTGTTTTCTGCTGCTCCAGAGAAGCGGACACGGAGCAATGGATTCAAACTACAAGAAAGAAGATTCCGCCTCAACATTAGGAAGAACTTCCTGACAGTAAGAGCTGTTTGACAGTGGAATTGGCTGCCAAGGAGGGTGGTGGAGTCTCCTTCTTTGGAGGTCTTGAAGCAGAGGCTTGACAGCCACCTGTCAGGAAAGCTTGGATGGTGTTTCCTGCTTGGCAGGGGGTTGGACTGGATGGCCCTTGGGGTCTCTTCCAACTCTACGATTCGATGATTCGATGACACAGCTAAATGAACTTCCAGTTTCATCCTAAAATCATCTTTTCTCTAAGTATAGTGAGAAATCCAGTATACAACCCTCTGATTACTTGAGCTAAATGTTATTGGAAAGCAAACAATCAATATTTTTTCTTCTTACTACTGATCATTATTCTTGGGAATTGAGTCCCTTGTGTGTCAAGTATATAGCCATATTGAATATAGGTATAACGTACTGAGATCCTTATGGCAAGTACTGAGACTCTGTCTCATGGCAAGGGCCTCACCTAGGTCCTCCCCCCCCCCCCGCCACAAAGCCTCCTCGCTACCTGGGGCGGCAAATGAAGGCACCCCCCTGGGGGCGGGGCGCCGCGACATCACGACGCATCGTCACAGCGGAGTGCGCACGTGCGGCATTTCACGCATGTGCACTCCGTCGCCGGGCTGTCGTTGCTCCCGCGGCGATCTTGCGCGCCGCCGCGCAAAAAGAAGCGGCGCCGGGGCACCCCCACGAGCCGCTGAGCAAAGCGGCCTCGCTCCGCGGCTTGCTCGGGGCCCGGGGGTGGGGCGGGGCCGGCCCAAGTGTCACCCCCCTCCCCTGGAACCCGGGGCGGATCCCCCCCGCCCCCTTACGACACCGCTGCTAGTGACAGCCCCAAGGATAAAAGGAATGTATGGCAAATGATTGGGAAACAGATTAAATTCCAGAATTATTAGAATGGCGTGAATTTGGGGAGACGGCAAAGTTAACAGCATCAATTAGAGGCTGTTTTAATAATAATAATCATAAATTATTATAAAATTATTTTTAAAAAAATTATAAAGAGTGAGAACGCGTAAAGGAATACATGAAAAGAGTTGGCTTCGGAGCCTAAAATTAATATACAATAGTTTAAAGAACTCAAGGTCCTACAGGGAACCAGGCAGAGGGCCTTCTCGGTGGTGGCGCCCGCCCTGTGGAACACCCTCCCATCCCATGTCAAAGAGATAAATAACTACCTGACATTTAGAAAACACCTGAAGGCAGCCCTGTTTAGGGAAGTTTTTAATGTGTGATATTTTAATGTATTTTAGTGTTTGTTGGAAGCCGCCCAGAGTGGCTGGGGGAACCCAGCCAGATGGGCGGGGTACAAATAATAAATTATTATTATTATTATTACAGATGGTATGTCACCCCATACAAACTCTCACGAATGTATAAAAACTTCAGCAATGCCTGTTGGAGATGTGAGTATTTGGCGGAAATGTAACAAGATCGAGATCTTTTGGGATGAAATACATTCGGAGTTAGAAACTATTTTTAAAACTAAATTTCCCCAAAGCCCAGAAGCCTACCTCTTAGGGATAACAACCCCTGACATACCCAATAAAATGAGAAACTTTTTTTTATATGCTTCTAAAGCGGCAAAAACCTTGGTGGCGGCCCATTGGAAAAGCGATACGTTACCTAGTAAAAAAGACTGGCTATACAAAATACTAGAGTACAGCAAATTGGCTTACCTGTCGGAAAAAATCAAAGATAACCCGAGGGAAAAAGATGTAGAGGAATGGGGTAAATTCGAAAGTAAACTGTGTGGAAAAGAATTTACGATATAATACACCCCTGGTCACGGTTGCCTTTTTTCCGTTACTCTGTGAGATCTAGCCGACTTTCTAGAAATGGCAGGAGTGATTTACGACGCAGCTTACCGTATTTTTCGTTCTATAAAACGCACCTGAACATAAGACGCACCTAGTTTATAGAGGAGGAAAGGGGGAAAGCCCTGTTTTTTTGAGGATCAGCTCAAAGTGGTGCAGCTTCTTTTGCAAAGGGAAAAGCCCTGGTTGTTTTTTTTTTTTGAGGATCAGCTCAAAGTGGTGCAGCTTCTTTTTCAAAGAGGAAAAGCCCCGTTTTTTGGGGGTTCAACTCACAGTTTGCAGCTTCTAGTCCTACAGTTTCCAGACAGATAATCTAATCAGCCAGTCACATGTCGCTGGGGAAACAAAGTCCCCCTCTGCATTCAACAACGGAGGCCTGGGCAAGGGGGTGGGGCTGGAAAGGGAGCCTTATCTCTCTCCCCGATCGCTTGCTAAATGTTCAGCGGCTTCCTTTCCACACCCTCTCCTCTCTTTGTAAAAAAAAGAGCACAATCTGCTTTTGGCCCCTAGGCGATTTGGCTCCAGGGACCGTGCATTCGCTCCATAAGACGCACAGACATTTCCTCTTACTTTTTAGGAGGAAAAAAGTGCGTCTTATGGAGCGAAAAATACGGTAATTAGAGGTCGACTGAGACAGACCTGGCTGTGAAGCAAAGTCGGAGAGGGTGGGAATGCCACAAATTACTGCAAAATATACGGCATCATATACTGACAGGCCCCCACCCTTGGAAAGACTTTGAAGCAGCCGGAATGATAAGATTTTAAGCAAAACGCACTATATGGAATTCATCGAAGTCAAGTTAAGATGGCGATTGTTGAGATGGGACCTTTGGATTTCAACTCAACTCAAATATCCTTTATTAGGCATAACAGACCACATGTTATCAATCAGCCACTGTATACAAATTGTGCAAAAGACGCGCTCGCCAGAACCAAACTTCTGCCAATCAAATCCTTAACTTCAGAATGCCCAACTCATCCATAAAAGTAACTCCGAATTTCTCACAATGACCATTTGTTAAAAAATAAATTTGTGTATAATACAGCAGTACAACCAGTGGCGTAGCGTGGGGGGTGCAGGGGGTGCCGGCTGCACCGGGCGCAACATCTGGGGTGGGCGCGCTCGCAAACCACCACCCGGCGAAATCCTTTCTCCTCTGTGGCGCATTTTTCTGGGGGCTGCGCGACTCCCGACGCCCTCCCCGGGCCACCCCTGCACGGCTTAGCGAGGCCGCTCGGGGAGGGCGACGTGGGGCCGGGACTCTCCGCCCCGTCGCCTCCTCCTCCTCCTCTGAGAGCCACGTGACCCCAGAGCCGTCATTCAAGGTTCAGCTCTCCTCCCTTTCCTTGTCCTCCCGTGCGCGTGTGCGCGGAACTGCAGGCTGAGGCGCCGACGGCTTCCGGGTTGTGTTGGCTGCCGAGCTCGCGAGCCAGCTGAGGCCGGGCGTAGGGGGGCAGGGGCGGCTGTCGCATTTAGAGAAAAGGGTGGTCGCGGGCAGAAGGGAGGGGGGGAAGAGCCCGCTTGGCGCCAACATGGCCTGCGCTCGTGCCTTTCTGCAGCTTCCAGGACCTGGAGTCGGCGCGGGATTTCCTGTGTTCGCACCTTCGTCAGGGGGGCGTCAGTGGTGGTGGAGCGGGGGGCGCCAAGGAAAGCGGCGGAGGTGAGTGAGGGGACCGAGAGTGTGTTGGAAAGAATGCACTTCAGCAGCTATACCAGTGCTGCAGCTGCCTGTTGTCCTCCTGTCAGTCATCGCTCAACTTTTCCATTACAGTATTGGAGGATGGGGCACCAAAAGGCAGAGGATGGCGGGGGGAGAGGTGGTCGTCGCCCTATGCCCAGGGCACCTTTCACCACCCAGTTTTTTTGTCCCCCCCTCCTGTGGGCAAGGACCAGGGACCCAGATCCTTCTCGAGTGCTAAAATCCACGGGTTAGGGGGGCGCAAATTACTTGCCTTGCCCCGGGTGCTGACAACCCACGCTACGCCACTGAGTACAACACTACCAGTTCCCCAGCCAGTTAAAAACCATTAAATCTCTTTGTAACGACCCAGTCTTTCTACATGGACAGCACTCAAAAATTCAGCTACTATCAGTGTAATTTGATCATTACTGTCCGAAAGCAGGTTCTGTACCGTTGGAGGCATAGAAATCAGCCCATCGCGTTGTAAGGCTTCTTCTTGCATTGTCTTCTTGCATAATTGTCTTCTTGCATAAATGCCAAAATCACAAGAAAAGAATATATGCGACCTTTGGATTTGAAGCCGAAGGGCACCGTGCCAGGGGGGCGGGAAAAAGTATGGATATAAAATCCACACAGACATGATAGTTTTGGGCTGTTTTATCTCACTTGCGAAAGTACTCAGTGGCGTGAAGGAAAACCAGAAAGAACGACGGATAACAAACGACGGATAACAACAGGAAGGAAATGGATGACATCAGGACTACGGAAGGCGACGGACTTAACGAAATGAATTGTCTGAAGCAAGGGGAGTCAAAAAAAGGAAAGAAGAAGAAGTAATAATTCAGCAATCCATTTGGATATGTTTGGACTAATTGGACTATATGGACTAATTGATATTTATAAATATATGATGTGATTTTTATGATTGGAAAATCTAATAAAAATGATTTGCCCCCCCCCCAAAAGGAATGGAGTACATTTCTGCAAGATGTAAAAGAACGGTGTAACATCAATGCGTCACTTGTACTAGATTAATTCCCGTCTAATTCTGGAAAAATATTGTGAATAACTAATTATAGGAAAAGCAAAATAAAATAAAAAAATTCCTTCCAGTAGCACCTTAGAGACCAACTAAGTTTGTTCTTGGTATGAGCTTTCGTGTGCATGCACACTTCTTCAGATATATTATAGGAAGTTAATTGATTAATTATAGGAAGTTAAATGAATGACACATGATTATATAAACATGGATGTCAGTGTCGGATATCTTTTTCGATTTTGTTCTGATTTTTATTTGACTTAATGGAGAGAAGCTTAGGGAAGTCTTCTATGAATATGATAAGTTACATTGAAACTTTTCTTTAGCATTGTATGGAAAGGATATATACAATTTTGATTATGTGAGAATTTTAACTGTTTATTTGTTGATATGTATTTTTATTTGTGTGTTAGTATGGATTTGTTAGTTTGTTTGGTAGTCTGTATGGTTGATGATGAAGCGATTGTGATATGTGTTGGTGGTAAAAATTCAATAAAATAAAATAAAAAGAACTCAAGGTTATAGGGTGGTATTAAAGCAAATATGGAACAACAAATATAAACAGCTGTTAATTCAACAACGAAAACAGCAACCGTATGTAAAGAAGATGACACATGGGTGAATTAACAGCTGTTTATATTTGTTGTTCCATATTTGCTTTAATACCAGGGGGAGGGAGGGGAGGGCTATAATTGAAAAATGGTTAAAGATCTATATGGGACCTAAGAGATGAAGGATAAGGAACCAAAAGAAGGAGACGAAAATTACGGAATAGCAAAAGAAGGGAATCTGCGAAGAATCAGTACAAATGAAAAGATGAGACTCGAGGTTTTTTTTATATACTGTTTTGTCTTGGATGTGAAGTCTTCTGTTGTAAAGATGGTACATAAAATGAATAAAGAAGTGTTACCCGGCAGGGGTGGGGTGGGTCTTTTTTCAAATATCATTTTGAACACCCTTTTTAAATTCTTAGCCAATATTACCCCGGAACTTTTTGATTTTATCCCATCGGGGCAGAGACTTTTCTGTCTGCAGCAGGACTCTTAACAACCATTGAGTTTTTTGGGGGGGAGGGGGTGGCGGGTACTATTAGCCGAGACCCTCCGCCCATCTCCCCCCAAGCCACAAAACCAATACCACCACCCCCCCGAAATTGCCTTCGTCGTTGACGTCCATTTCCACGTTTCCGCTTCCTTCGCCGTCATTTTTCTCGCACATGGGGGCGACCTGGGCGAAGCCTCTGGGCCCTGCGCTCTCCTTCGGGCGTTCTCCGCGACAGCGAGGAGAGATGATGTCACAGTGAACAGGAGATGGAGGAGCAGGGAGGCATCCGCGGTTGCTTAGCAACCACCTATTGGATGCCACCGAGGCCTTTGGGAGGAGGCTGGCTGTGCAAATGGGTATTCCCTGGTCTCCCACTCAGGGGCGTAGCAAGGGGGCGGGGAGGCGGGCCGCCCCGGGTACCACCCCAGAGGGGGGTGACACTTTTTTAAAAAAAAAATTATTTTTTTAATTTTTTTTTTAAATTTTAACTTCATTAAAAAAGAGAGATAATAGACACACACACACACACACAACCCCCCACACCTCACAAAGTGGCACCATCAGAGGGGGGGGGTGACACTTTTTAATTTTTTTTTTAATTTTTTTTAATTTTTATTATTATTTTATTATTTTTTATTTTAACTTTATTGGGGGAAAAGAGATAATAGACACACACACACACACACACACACACACACACACACACAACCCCCCCCAATCACAGTTGCATACTATTAGGAGTCGCGTTGTATCGTTTATGTTTAGTACACCGTTTGCTTAATTGTTCCCTATACTTTTTTCCAAACCATTGGTTTTTCATGTACATTATCAACATGTTTGATCTTAAATAAATCAATATTGCAGGAAAATAATAGTATGCAACTATGATTGCTGTACATAAAACCTACAATTTATGTTTATTAGTTCACCATTTAAAATACTGAGAATTACATGAGTCCAATTCCTATGTTTTGATCACTCGTGGGGAGGCCAAATTTCAATTTGTAGGAGCAGGGTCTAAATATTAACCAATTTGTCCCCAAATTGAAATTTAACTATTTTTATACCATACGCCTGAGATAAGATCAAGGGAGGAAACATTTTCGGAAAAATGTTTTTTATGACCCACCCTAACGGACATGCGCAGTAGCGCAATTCCGTGACACACGGAACGGACGCAGGGACACAGCCACTTTATTATATAGGATATCAAAAAGAAATAATGGAGGCTCACCCCCCACTTCTGCTCTGACATCGGGCAACTCAAACCTAAAATCCAACCCTGCCCGATGGTGAGATTGCTAACGGGCACAGGAAAAAACGGGGCAGCCCCTTCCATTGCGCAGCGGAGGGAACGAGCCAAGCATCTCAGATCACGGAAAGCGAAAGAAAAGGGGCGCATTAATTCGCTGGCAACGGACAACGGACAGGAACCCTGTGCCCACTTTGCCACCTTCTAGTTCTGTTAGGGGATGTGGGGGGATAAAGAGAAGCACAGACTTTCCCTCCAGAACATAGCTGTCACGTTCTCCCTTATTTTAAGGGGAATTCCATTATGCCGAATAGGATTCCCCGTGAGTAAAGGAAAAACGTGACAGCTATGTTCCCCAAGCCAGCAAGAAACGTACTAACAGTTCGAGACGGTCCAGCCTGGCTTGGACAGGCGACTTCTAACCCTCCGGCTGGAAGATGTCCTTGGAGAGATGTTAGAGGAGAGAGGCAGACTCACCCTGAATCAGGATCCTCTGGCCCGCTGCCTGGATGATGCCCAGGAGGAGAGGCTCCGGAGCGGCTGCTTTGCTCAGGAGGCAGGGAAGGGGAACTAAGCCGAGGAAACAGCTGAGCGAGAAGGTTGGTGCTGGCTGGGTGGAGCCAGTCACTGCCTGATTTACCGTACATAGAAACTAAACAAGCTGTGGTTTAGGTGCTGGAGGAGACTCTTGAGAGTCCCATGGACTGCAAGAAGATCCAACCGATCCATTCTTAAAGAAATCAGCCCTGAGTGCTCACTAGAAGGACAGATCCTGAAGTTGAGGCTCCAGTACTTTGGCCACCTCATGAGAAGAGAATCATAGAATCGTAGAATCGTAGAGTTGGAAGAGACCCCAAGGGCCATCCAGCCCAACCCCCTGCCAAGCAGGAAACACCATCCAAGCATTCCTGACAGGTGGCTGTCAAGCCTCTGCTTAAAGACCTCCAAAGAAGGAGACTCCACCACCCTCCTTGGCAGCAAATCCCACTGTCGAACAGCTCTTACTGTCAGGAAGTTCTTCCTAATGTTGAGGTGGAATCTTCTTTCTTGTCGTTGGAATCCATTGCTCCGTGTCCGCTTCTCTGGAGCAGCAGAAAACAACCTTTCTCCCTCCTCTAGATGACATCCTTTTCTACATATTTGAACATGGCTATCCTATCACCCCTTAACCTTCTCTTCTCCAGGCTAAACATACCCAGCTCCCTAAGCCGTTCCTCATAAGGCATCATTTCCAGGCCTTGGACCATTTTGGTTGCCCTCCTCTGGACACGTTCCAGCTTGTCAGTATCCTTCTTGAACTGGGGTGCCCAGAACTGGACACAGTATTCCAGGTGAGGTCTGACCAGAGCGGAATACAGTGGGACTATTCCTTCCCTTGATCTAGATGCTATACTCCTATGGATGCAGCCCAGAATTGCATGGGCTTTTTGAGCTGCTGCATCACACTGTGGACTCATGTCAAGTTTGTGGTCTACCAAGACTCCTAGATCCTTTTCACTTGTACTGCTCTCAAGCCAGGTGTCACCCATCCTGTATTTGTGCCTTTCATTTTTTTTGCCCAAGTGTAGTACTTTACATTTCTCCCTGTTAAAATTCATCCTGTTTGCCTTGGCCCAGTTCTCTAATCTGTTCAGGTCATTTTGAAGTGTGATCCTGTCCTCTGGGGTATTAGCCACCCCTCACAATTGGGTGTCACCTGCAAACTTGATCAGGATGATGCCCTCAAGCCCATCATCCAAGTCCTTGATCAAGATGTTGAATAAGACTGGGCCCAAGACAGAACCCTGTGGCACCCCACTAGTCCCTTCTCTCCAGGATGAAGAGGAGCCATTGATGAGCACCCTTTGGGTTCGGTCAGGCAGCCAGTTACAAATCCACTGAATGGTAGCATTGTCTAGCCCACCTTCTAGTTCTGTTAGGGGATTTTTGGGATAAAGAGAAGCACAGACTTTCCCTCCAGAACATAGCTGTCACGTTCTCCCTTATTTTAAGGGGAATTCCATTATGCCGAATAGGATTCCCCGTGAGTAAAGGAAAAACGTGACAGCTATGTTCCCCAAGCCAGCAAGAAACGTACTAACAGTTCGAGACGGTCCAGCCTGGCTTGGACAGGCGACTTCTAACCCTCCGGCTGGAAGATGTCCTTGGAGAGATGTTAGAGGAGAGAGGCAGACTCACCCTGAATCAGGATCCTCTGGCCCGCTGCCTGGATGATGCCCAGGAGGAGAGGCTCCGGAGCGGCTGCTTTGCTCAGGAGGCAGGGAAGGGGGACTAAGCAGAGCAAACAGCTGAGCGAGAAGGTTGGTGCTGGCTGGGTGGAGCCAGTCACTGCCTGATGTACATAGAAACTAAACAAGGGTAGTGTGGATGCTGACCTTGAGCCAGACATCCTGGAGAGTGACGTCCAATGGGCCTTAGAAAGCCTTGCTAACAACAAGGCCAGTGGAAGTGATGCTATTCCAGCAGAACTATTGAACGACTAGTTAATAACGGGCGCTAGAACGGAGAGGAGGGCCGGGGCGCCGTGCATCCCACCCTCCCTCGTTCCTGGCAGGCCCGAGGAGGGAAGCGGCGCCGGCGGCCTCGGCGCTCCGCCGCGGAGCTCCCCGTCCCCGGGCGGTGCCAGGCCCGGCGGCGGCGGCCCGGAGCCGGCAGCCTCGGAGGCGGTGGCAGTGGGTAAGCGCAGGCGGACAGGGGCACCCCGGCAGCGCGCTCTTCTGGGGACCCGGCGGGCGGCGGCGGGCCCAGCTCCGTGCGAGGCAGCGGCACCGAGCCAACTGACGATGCACGCGCGCCGTCGCTGCCTCTCGGACACGCCCCCAGTCATCGCCTACCAATCCCTGCGTCCCTGTGGGACATGCGCAGTGGCAAAAAAACCACTGTCACACGGACTGGACGCAGGGACACTTGGAGATTATTATATAGGATATTCCAGCAGAGATCATCAGGGGGTTTGGGCTGGGTGTTCATCAGTACGCGTATGATACCCAGCTCTACCTCTCTTTCAGATCGGAACCAGGCGGTGAAGGTCCTGGGTGAGTGCCTGGAGGCGGTTGGAGGATGGATGGCGGGTAACAGATTGAGGTTGAATCCTGACAAGACAGAAGTGCTGTTTTGGGGGGGCAGGGGGCGAGCGGGCGTGGGGGACTCCCTGGTCCTGAACGGGGTAACTGCGCCCCTGAAGGACCAGGTGTGCAGCCTGGGGGTCATTTCGGACCCATGGAGGCGCAGGTCAATTCTGTGTCCAGGGCAGCTCCATCTGGGACGCAGGATGAGACCCTCCCTGCCCGCCGACTGTCTCGCCAGAGTAGTGCATGCTCTAGTTATCTCCCGCTTGGACTACTGCAATGCGCTCTACGTGGGGCTCCCTTTGAAGGTGACCCAGAAACTGCAATTAATCCAGAATGCGGCAGCTAGACTGGTGACTGGGAGTGGCCGCCGGGACCACATAACACCGGTCCTGAGAGATCTACATTGGCTCCCAGGACGTTTCCGAGCACAATTCAAAGTGTTGGTGCTGACCTTGAAAGCCCTAAACGGCCTCGGTCCAGTATACCGAGATTTTTAGATTCTATGATTCTAGGTCGCGAGCAACACATAGAATCATAGAATCGTAGAGTTGGAAGAGACCCCAAAGGCCATCCAGTCCAACCCCCTGCCAAGCAGGAACACCATCAAAGCTTTCCTGACAGGTGTCCGTCAAGCCTCTGCTTCAAGACCTCCAAAGAAGGAGACTCCACCACCCTCCTTGGCAGCAAATCCCACCAGCAAAAACAAGGAAAGGTCACGATTCTGGAATTAAGTTTGGCGTGGTGGTGGCCCTTCCCATCAAGTCAGCCAACACCCTGTGAAAATTAATCTGGATCCCATATACAGCTCACGATTCCAGCCCCGGGGTTGGCTTTCTGGTTTTTTTCCATTGCTGTAATTCGGAATTATCTCCCTGCCGCGTATGTACACAGTTGAGATAGCTGCACAAAGGGGAAATGACTGAAGCGTTGAGGAATTTTTAGCGTCAAGCGGGAGACTGAGGGTGGGGTGGGGGAAGGAGAGAGAGAGGCGAAAGCTCCTTCGGAAAGCAAGGAGCAAAGTGCTTTTCAAATGCTACTATACGACACAACATTGGTTCTCAAACGCCTTGGGACTCAGGGGCGTAGCAAGGGGGGGCGGGCCGCCCCGGGTTCCACCCCAGAGGGGGGTGACACTTTTTTTTGTATACCTACTATATACAGCGGTACCTCTACTTACGTGCCCCTCTTGTTACGTATCCATTGGGAAGGATTGCGGGAGGATTGCGGAAAGCTCAGGATCTGGCCGGAGCTCTGGAACGGATCTCGCCCGCAACCGGAGGTACCACTGTCCCGGTCCCTCTCGGTCGGCAGCAGCGAAAAGCACGGGAGCGAAAGTCCCCACCCCACCACCCTCTGCTGCCCTGTTCCTCCGTGGCGGCAAATATTCCCGATGAGTCAAGAAACCCAAAGCTGCACCGTTGTCACAGGCAAACAACTCCCAGGACCGGTGGTAGGGATTTTGGAGCACTAGGCGAGGGGGCGGGCCACGTGACGTCATTGCGCATGACGTACGGCGCCCCACCCCCTGCCCGGTCGGGCGCCCCAGTTTTCACTGCTGGTTGGGGGGGCGGCGGCGGGCGGCGAGGGGCAGGCCGGCCAGCGCCCTCTCCATTTCGGCGCCCCCGCCGCCGCGGTTTTCGCCCCAATCTGCTTGCTCCGCCGCTGGTTGGGGTGGCGGCGGCGGGTGGGGGGCAGGCTGGCCAGCGCCCCCTCCATTTTGGCGCCCTAGGCAACTGCCTAGTTCGCCTTAATGGACGCGCCGGCCCTGGCTTTGGGGCTATGTTGGAAAGCGTTATCAGAAACCAGGCGGTGGACTAAGGCAAGGAGACAAGGCGACAAGGGAAACTGAGGCAAGGAGCGCTAGGAAAACCCTGAAAGAAAAGGCTGTTTCTTTTCCCCCCCCAAATAATATTTATTAGTTTATGCACATAAGCACAAACAATACCACACTCACACACGAACAAAACAAAACAAAAATAAACAATACTACACCTACCAAATCTATAAATTTCTTTTCCTAGTTCCCTTAACATTTTAATTTGACTTCCTCCTATCAATCCCTCTGTGTTCCATTTACATTTCTATTATTTCAATTGGCTATTTCATTCTTCATTTTCTTATGTTTCAATATTCTAATTTTCCTTACTTATATTACTTTAATCTTCTTCTATTTTTACTTCCCCACTTATCATTATTCCTACTATCCTTATATTCGACATCCTACTTCAACTTATTTCAATTGAACTTTCTAACTTCATATCCATCCTAAACACTCTATAAATCCTTATCCTTAATCACTTAATATTTTACTACTAGTAAATTAAGCCCGTTGAAATAACGGGCTCTAGATGATATGTGTTGAAACATGTTAACACGCGGTCAAACCCCCCCCCCACCTCCACAAACAGTTCGCCTCCCTCTCCCTCCCCCCCACACACCCGTACCCCCACACCCACCTCCCACACCTCCACACACAGCTCGCCTCTCTCTCTCTCTCTCTCACACACACACACACACGTGCGCGAGGTGAGTGGTTTGTCGTGCGGGGGCGCGCGCGCTCAGCGGCGCCCCGGGATGGGATTGGCAGCTGCTACGGCGGCGACTCTTGTTTGCCTCGTGGGGGGGGGGGCTGAAGGGGTGGGGGCGGGCTCGGGAGAAGGCAGCCCGGCAGTCCACCTCCCCGGGCGGAGACAGCAGAGCACCCCTCCCCCTGCCTCCTTGGCCTTCGCCAGCCCCGCTGCATCAGGCGCCGGTACAGCTGCGGATCCCGCTCCTCCTCCCTTCTCCTGCATCTTGGGGGCCGCAGAAGTGACCCGAGCCGAGCAGGAAGGGAGGCTGGATCGCAGCGGCGGCGGCGCCCGGGCGGGGGAGCGGCGGCCTGCTTGGGCCGGGATCCACCCGGCCGCTCCTCCGCCATCCCTCCGGCCGGGCGAGAGAGATTCGGCTCCGGGGGGCTGGCGGCGGCGACGCTTGCTCGCCTGGCTCGGGGAAGCGGGCGGAGGAGAGCAGCGGAGATCCAGCCGGCGTGTCGTCGCCCAGCGCCCGAAATGGAGGCGGCGGGTGGCAGCAGGAGGCTCCGCTTCATGTGGGGGGCGCTTCGCGCCCCCGAGCTTTGCTGCAATGGTAGGCGACTGCAGCGGGCGAAGGAGGACGGAAAAGGTGTGCGGGTGGGGAGATCCGGCCGGCGTGTCGTCGCCCAGCGCCCGAAATGGAGGCGGCGGGCGGCAGCAGGAGGCTCCACTTCAGGTGTGGGGGCGCTTCGCGCCCCCGAGCTTTGCTGCGATGGTAGGCGGCTGCAGCGGGAGGCTCCACTCCAAAACGGGCGAAAAGGCGAAGGACGACGGGAAAAGGTGTGCGAGTAGGGAGGTAAGGGCAAGCGCGAACGACAGCGGCAACCTAGACAGCGGCAATGTAAGCTACTGCCAGGCAACACGGTCGCTCACACAATGACCGTTAAACCCACACAGCATATTGGAAAAGTCTCGGAGCTGCGGGGGTGGGGAGGGAGAGGCGTAACCGCCTTTCCCTATTGGTCTCTTCCCTCCAATCCCTGCGTCCGCCTCCGACATGCGCACTTAAAATTTCCACTGACACACGGACGGCGCCGCAGGGACATAGGGAATTATTATAGAGGATTCTAAATTTAATCTGTAAACTACTATAGCTTCGACATTATTTCATTTCTACATTTTATAATATTTTTTAAGGTAGTCTTTGAATTTTTTCCAATCTTCTTCCACTGCTTCCTCCCTCTGGTCGCGGAGTCTCCCGGTCAGTTCAGCAAGCTCCATATTAGATTTGTAACTGGCTGCCTGACCGAACCCAAAGGGTGCTCATCAATGGCTCCTCTTCATCCTGGAGAGAAGGGACTAGTGGGGTGCCACAGGGTTCTGTCTTGGGCCCAGTCTTATTCAACATCTTGATCAATGACTTGGATGATGGGCTTGAGGGCATCATCCTGATCAAGTTTGCAGGTGACACCCAATTGGGAGGGGTGGCTAAGACCCCAGAGGACAGGATCACACTTCAAAAGGACCTGAACAGATTAGAGAACTGGGCCAAGGCAAACAGGATGAATTTTAACAGGGAGAAATGTAAAGTACTACACTTGGGCCAAAAAATGAAAGGCACAAATACAGGATGGGTGACACCTGGCTTGAGAGCAGTACAAGTGAAAAGGATCTAGGAGTCTTGGTAGACCACAAACTTGACATTAGTCCGCAGTGTGATGCAGCAGCTCAAAAAGCCCATGCAATTCTGGGCTGCATCCAGAGGAGTATAGCATCTAGATCAAGGGAAGGAATAGTACCACTGTATTCCGCTCTGGTCAGACCTCACCTGGAATACTGTGTCCAGTTCTGGGCACCCCAGTTCAAGAAGGATACTGACAAGCTGGAACGTGTCCAGAGGAGGGCAACCCAAATGGTCCAAGGCCTGGAAACGATGCCTTATGAGGAACGGCTTAGGGAGCTGGGTATGTTTAGCCTGGAGAAGAGAAGGTTAAGGGGTGATAGGATAGCCATGTTCCAATATATAAAAGGATGTCATATAGAGGAGGGAGAAAAGTTGTTTTCTGCTGCTCCAGAGAAGCGGACACGGAGCAATGGATTCAAACGACAAGAAAGGAGATTCCACCTCAACATTAGGAAGAATTTCTTGACAGTAAGAGCTGTTGGACAGTGGGATTTGCTGCCAAGGAGTGTGGTGGAGTCTCCTTCTTTGGAGGTCTTGAAGCAGAGGCTTGACAGCCACCTGTCAGGAATGCTTGGATGGTGTTCCTGCTTGGCAGGGGGTTGGACTGGATGGCCCTTGGGGTCTCTTCCAACTCTACGATTCGATGATTCTATGATTCTAGGGTGGGTTATAAAAAAAAAAATTGAACATGTTTCTTCCCTTGATCGTATCTCAGGCGTATGGTATAAAAATAGTTAAATTGCAATTTTGGGACAAATCAGTTAATATGTAGACCCTGCTCCTACAAATTGACATTTTGCCTCCCCACGAGGGATAAAAACATAGGAATTTGACTCCTTTAATTCTCAGTATGTTAAATTGTGAACTAATAAACATAAGTTGTAGATTTTATGTAGAGCAATCATAGTTGCATACTATTCTTTTCTGCAATATTTATGTATTTAAGAGAAAACATGTTGATAATGTACATGAAAAACCAATGGTTTTGAAAAAAATTATAGGGAACAATTAAGCAAACGGTGTACTAAACATCAACAATACAACGCCACTCCTAATTGTATGCAACTATGATTGCTCTACATAAAACCTACAATTTATGTTTATCAGTTCACAATTTAACATACTGAGAATTAAATGAATCAAATTCCTATGTTTTTATCACTCGTGGGGAGGCAAAATGTCAATTTGTAGGAGCAGGGTCTACATATTAACCGATTTGTCCCCAATTTGAAATCTAACTATGTTTATACCATACGCCTGAGATAAGATCAAGGGAGGAAACATTTTCAGAAAAATGTTTTTTATGACCCACCCTATTGTGTACATCAGTTCCTGGCAAGCGTAATAAAATGGAGAGAGAATCCTGAGCCTGCAATGTGGCCAACGGGAAAGAAAACAAATTTTGTCGGGTGTATCTCAGTTCCTGGCAAGCGTAATAAAACGGAGACAAATGGAGACTTGGCTCGCTATTCCAAACAGGAACGAAGTCTAAGCACGGGGCCTCGGAAGAGGTTTCCAATGCATTAGTCATTTGAGAAGAAGCCGCGGGGAGAAAGAGCTTTATATGGAAATGTTGGGAATGGAAGAACACAAAACGGGAGGGTTTTGGACGCTTCGCTGCAAAGCATGTCTGGGAGAAGGCGACAACTTTCACCCTCGACCAGTGATGGGCAAGCTTTTGAGCTTGGTGTGTCCAAATCCGCCCAAAAACCGAGCGTAACTCGGGTGGTGTGTCACTTCGAGAGAGAAAAAACATAATTTCGTGATATTTATAGTTTAAATCACAAAAATGCATAATTGTAATAGATCATAGAATCATAGAATCGTAGAGTTGGAAGAGACCCCAAGGGCCATCCAGTCCAACCCCCTGCCAAGCAGGAAACGCCATCAAAGCATTCTTGACAGATGGCTGTCAATCATAGAATCGTAGAATCGTAGAGTTGGAAGAGACCCCAAGGGCCATCCAGTCCAACCCCCTGCCAAGCAGGAAACGCCATCAAAGCATTCTTGACAGATGGCTGTCAATCATAGAATCGTAGAATCGTAGAGTTGGAAGAGACCCCCAGGGCCATCCAGTCCAACCCCCTGCCAAGCAGGAAACGCCATCAAAGCATTCTTGACAGATGGCTGTCAATCATAGAATCGTAGAATCGTAGAGTTGGAAGAGACCCCAAGGGCCATCCAGTCCAACCCCCTGCCAAGCAGGAAACGCCATCAAAGCATTCCTGACAGGTGGCTGTCAATCATAGAATCGTAGAATCGTAGAGTTGGAAGAGACCCCCAGGGCCATCCAGTCCAACCCCCTGCCAAGCAGGAAACGCCATCAAAGCATTCTTGACAGATGGCTGTCAATCATAGAATCGTAGAATCGTAGAGTTGGAAGAGACCCCAAGGGCCATCCAGTCCAACCCCCTGCCAAGCAGGAAACGCCATCAAAGCATTCTTGACAGATGGCTGTCAATCATAGAATCGTAGAATCGTAGAGTTGGAAGAGACCCCAAGGGCCATCCAGCCCAACCCCCTGCCAAGCAGGAAACACCATCCAAGCATTCCTGACAGGTGGCTGTCAAGCCTCTGCTTCAAGACCTCCAAAGAAGGAGACTCCACCACCCTCCTTGGCAGCAAATCCCACTGTCCAACAGCTCTTACTGTCAGGAAGTTCTTCCTAATGTTGAGGTGGAATCTTCTTTCTTGTAGTTTGAATCCATTGCTCCGTGTCCGCTTCTCTGGAGCAGCAGAAAACAACCTTTCTCCCTCCTCTAGATGACATCCTTTGATATATTGGAACATGGCTATCATATCACCCCTGAACCTTCTCTTCTCCAGGCTAAACATACCCAGCTCCCTAAGCCGCTCCTCATAAGGCATCGTTTCCAGGCCTTGGACCATTTTGGTTGCCCTCCTCTGGACACGTTCCAGCTTGTCAGTATCCTTCTTGAACTGGGGTGCCCAGAACTGGACACAGTATCCCAGGTGAGGTCTGACCAGAGCGGAATACAGTGGTACTATTCCTTCCCTTGATCTAGATGCTATACTCCTATTGATGCAGCCCAGAATTGCATGGGCTTTTTGAGCTGCTGCATCACACTGTTGACTCATGTCAAGTTTGTGGTCTACCAAGACTCCTAGATCCTTTTCACATGTACTGCTCTCAAGCCAGGTGTCACCCATCCTGTATTTGTGCCTTTCATTTTTTTGGCCCAAGTGTAGTACTTTACATTTCTCCCTGTTCAAATTCATCCTGTTTGCCTTGGCCCAGTTCTCTAATCTGTTCAGGTCCTTTTGAAGTGTGATCCTGTCCTCTGGGGTCTTAGCCACCCCTCCCAATTGGGTGTCACCTGCAAACTTGATCAGGATGCCCTCAAGCCCATCATCCAAGTCATTGATCAAGATGTTGAAGACTGGGCCCAAGACAGAGCCCTGTGGCACCCCACTAGTCCCTTCTCTCCAGGATGAAGAGGAGCCATTGATGAGCACCCTTTGGGTTTGGTCAGCCAGCCAGTTGCAAATCCACTGAATGGTAGCATTGTCTAGCCCGCATTTGACCAGCTTCTTTCCAAGAATATCATGGGGCACCTTGTCAAAGGCCTTGCTGAAATCAAGATAGGCTACATCCACGGCGTTCCCTTCATCTACCAGGCTTGTGTGATCCTGTCCTCTGGGGTCTTAGCCACCCCTCCCAATTGGGTGTCACCTGCAAACTTGATCAGGATGCCCTCAAGCCTGAGTACATTTGCATGAGTACATCAAAGATGTATCTTGATTAAATCAAACTGGTCGAAAAATCAGAATCCAACAAAAGAATGTTTCCACATTGGAAAAGTGACCATGTTCCTTCTAGGACAGGATGGATTCCCAAACCGGTTGAATATGCAGAGTTGTTGGACAATTTGTCGGGGGGGAAACGAAAAACCAAACAAAACGTGTATTGATTTCTAAGTGGCAAGTAGTTAAAATATATCTGAAAAATAATTGTCGCAGTCTAAACTGTCGTAGCATTCGAATCACATCTGTAATAGTTATTACAGATAAAATAATAATAATAGAACTATCCTATATAATAAAGTCCCTGTGTCCCTGCGTGCGTTCCGTGTGTCAGTGGCATTTTGCCACTGCGCATGTCCCACAGGGACGCAGGGATTGGACGACGCAGAGACGCGCGCACCAATCAGGGCCGGCCGAACGCTGGGCGCGCGCGAAGCAGGCAAGCAGGCTGTTAAGCTGCTTGCTGCTGCTGCTCCTCCCGCCGCTGTTCCTGAGTGTCTAGGGAAGGGGGACATCGCCGCTGCCTCCTCCTCACCACCCTCAGTTTTCTCTTTCCCCGTTCCCGCCTTTTTCGGCGGGTGGCCGAGGCCTCCCTACCCCCGCTTACCCGCCGCCATTCCGCCCGCCGTTGCCCCCTCCTTCGTGGCAGCAGCAGCAGAAACCTCCGGAGCTACCCTCGCCTCAATGGAGGGCCGAGGCGCCGCCGTACATAGCCGGGGAGAAGCCAAGGTTCCCGCCTCCGGAGCGGCCCTTGCCTCAATGGAGGTCCGAGGCGAGGCGGCGGCGGCAACGAGAGCGAGCAATGGCTAAGCCGTTTCTTGGCTTGCCGCCGCACCGAAAGCGACGGCGCCGCCTCTCCCCCGAAGCCTCGCGGCTTGAAGCCCAGCCAGGCGGGACTGTTGGCGGCGGAGGCGCTGCGGCTGCTAGCGCGGGGGACGGCGCTATGCGGGGCCTGACGGCGGCGGGACGACCACGCCGAGGCCGAGGAGTGCTGCTGCTGCTGCGCGCGCCCACAGTTGAGCAGCTCGGCCTCCTCCTCCGCTGCCGCCGCTGCCACCTCGACGGAGGAGCCCCGAGGAGGAGGAGGAGGGTGGCCGGCCCGGCCTGGAGGCAGCGGCGGCGAGGAGGACGAGGAGGAGCCCGGGCCAGGCCGACCCCCGGGGAGGGGCCCCGAGGAACATGCGGCTCCGGCTGCCCCGCAGCGCGGCTGGCGAGTGAGGACCGTCCCTCCACAGTGCCTCCTCCTCTCCCCCTGCATCCCCTTCGGCCGCGGTCGGGCTGAGGCGGCGGAAGCGGATTGCCCCCACAGTGGCTACCGACGAGGCGAGGAGGAGGCAGAGGAGGAGGCAGTGCTCAGCTTCGCCTTCACCAGGTGGGAGAAAGGGGTTGACAGGCGGAGAGGGTGGCGGCGGCCAGCGCTGTGGGGAGCTGTGTCGCCCCGAAAGGAGAAGCTCCCTTGGGGGAGGAGGAGAAGAAGAAGAAGAAGAAGAGGAGCCCCCCTGGGGTAAAGTAGGGGCTGAGGTGGGTGAAGAGAATGAGGGAGGGAGGGAGGGAGGGAGGAAGGAAAGAAACAGGGAAGGAAGTATGGAAAAATGTAGGGAGGGAGAGAGGGAGGAAGAACAGAGGGAAGGGAGGAAGGAAGGAACAGGGAAGGAAGAACGGAAAAAGGGAGGGAGGGAGAATAGAGAAAGGGAGGGAGGGAGAAAGGAAGGAAGGAAAGAAACAGGGAAGGAAGTATGGAAAAATGTAGGGAGGGAGGGAGGGAGGGAGGGAGGGAGGGAGGGAGGGAGAAACAGGGAAGGAAGAACGGAAAAATGGAGGGAGGGAGGAAGGAATAACAGAGAAAGGGAGGGAGGGAGGGAGGGACCACATGTTCTAGCGCCCGTTAATTTAACGGGCTGAACGTCCACTAGTAAGATAATAATAGCGTATCTTACAAATGATCCCCAGGACAAAGTATTACACACAGTACTGGATAAAACTGGATTTTTTCATCTTTTATTTTGTTATTTATTATATCTGTAACTAGTTGAATTTAGCCCGTTGATAACGGGCGCTAGAAAATATGCCGCCTCCGCCTCTGGTGCAAATCTCCCCGGGGCTCCCGTCGAGGGCGAGCCAGGGGAGG
Source organism: Darevskia nairensis (assembly GCA_034642065.1). Taxonomy (NCBI): domain Eukaryota; kingdom Metazoa; phylum Chordata; class Lepidosauria; order Squamata; family Lacertidae; genus Darevskia; species Darevskia nairensis. Next base: position 120,068 of record JAWWNI010001559.1, on the reverse strand, counting down.
CCCCTTAGGGCCCATTGTCGCGGGGGGCTCCACGGGGCAGGGTGGGTGGACGGTGGAGCCGTGCGCCAGAGGGATCAGCGCAAGATGCGCACGTGCGCCGGCGAGGCTCCGGAGATGCCCCCTCGGCTGGGGGCCCGGGGTGGAGAGGAGGGCCGGGGCGCCAAGCATCCCACCCTCCCTTGTTCCCGTCAGGCCCGAGGAGGGAAGCGGCGGCGGCAGCCTCTGCGCTCCGCCACGGAGCTCCCCGTCCCCGGGTGGTGCCAGGCCCAGTGGCCGAGGTGCGCGCCCGCCAGGGCTGGGGTGCCGCGCATCTCACCCTCCCTCGTTCCCAGCCGACGTGATGATGGCTGCGGCGGCAGCGGCTTCGGGCTCAGCCGGCCGGGCGCCGGTGCTGCACTTGTGCCTGCTGAGCCACCTGGGCGGCCTCCTGGTGGTGGCGGCGGCGGGGCAGGCCCAGGTGGAGGTGCTGCTCTTGCCTCCTCCTCCTTCTCCGCCGCCGCCACCGCCCGAAGAGCAGTTAGTGCAGGCCGAGGGAAGCGGCCCTGCTGGCGGCGGCGGCAGCAGCTACACTCTGCAGGGCGCGTTGCTGGGCAGGCCTGGCCTGGAGCCGGAGTCGGAGCGGGGGGAGAAGCGGCTCCAGGAAGAGGGTGAGGAGGAGGAGGAGGAGGAGGAGGAGGAGGAAGCCATCCGGGGCAGCCTCGTCCTGGTGAGCGACGACCCTCCCCATCTCGCAGTGGGGCGACCCACTCCCCACCCCGTCGCCCTTCTCAATGAACCCCCCTCCCCTCCTCAGATCTGTTTGGGGATCCCCCCTTCCCCGTTAAAGATCCACCCTCAGGGCCCTTGCCAAGCCCTCCAGCGGGTGAGCGCAGGCGGACAGGGGCACCCCGGCAGCGCGCTCTTCTGGGGACCCGGCGGGCGGCGGCGGGCCCAGCTCCGTGCGAGGCAGCGGCACTGAGCCAAGTGACGACACGCGTGCACCGTCGCTGCCTCTCGGACACGCCCCCTGTCATCGCCTATTGGTCTCTGCGCTCCAATCCAGTCCCTGTGGACATGCGCAGTGGCAAAAAACCACTGACACACGGACGGTGGACGCAGGGACACAGGGAGATTATTATATAGGATAGTTGGTAGTAAGAATCGAGAACACAGATAATTAAATATTTATTTATACTTTTGGCTTGGTAATAGGGTGGGTCATAAAAAAAAAAAATCGAAAATATTTCCTCCCTTGATCTTATCTCAGGCGTATGGTATAAACATAGTTAAATTTCAATTTGGGGACAAATCCGTTAATAGGTAGACCCTGCTCCTACACATTGAAATTTGGCCTCCCCACGAGTGAGAAAAACATAGGAATTGGACTCCTTTAATTCTCAGTATTTTAAATGGTGGACTAATCAACATAAATTGTAGGTTTTATGTAGAGCAATAATAGTTGCATACTATTATTTTCTGCAATATTTATTTATTTAAGAGAAAGCATGTTGATAATGTACATGAAAAACCAATGGTTTGGAAAAAATTAGATGGAACAATTAAGCAAACGGTGTACTAAACATAAACAACACAACGCCACTCATAATAGTATGCAACTATGATTCCACCTGGATTGGCCCGTTGTCAAATGGAACGCCCAAAGCAGCCAATCACTCTGCGGCACAGCGCTTGCCCCGCCCTCAGTGGGCGGAGCGGCAAGGGAGAACCTCCGTGACGAAATCCAAAGGCTCACCTTCCCCCCGTCATTTTTTTCATTTTTGCCCCGCCCTCTACGCCGTGGAGCATGCGCAGCCGTCGTCGGGCCAGACGTAAGCACGCGCAGAGGCCGACATGCGCAAGATGCGTGAAGAGCCGGCCCGCCGTTATCCTCCTCCCTCCCAGCAGCCAGCGCGCGCGCGCAAATGCGCATGCGCACCGCCACCTCCGCCTGAGGAGGCGCTCCGACGCCGCGCTGCGGCGAGACGGAGGCGCGTATGCGCCGGAGCAGCGGGGCGCATGCGTCAAGGGCCGGCCCGCCCTTTCCCTGCCTGTCGCCCAGCAGCCGGGAGCGCCAACACGCTCGCGCGCATGCGCAACGCCAACCGGCTGGCCCACCTCCACCTGAGGAGAGGCGCTCCGGCGAGACGGAGGCACGCATGCGCAGGAGCAGCGGGGCGCATGCGTCAAGGGCCGGTCCGCCCATTCCCAGCCGGGCGAGCCGACACGCACGCGCGCGCGCATGCGCAACGCCAACCGGCTGGCCGGCCTCCGCCTGAGGAGGCGCTCCGACGCCGCTCCTGAGGCGAAGCTGAGGCGACGCCGGGCCCGTTCTCCGCGGGCGCTGCCATGCTCCTCCCGCCGCAGCTGGGAGGCCGGGCCTGAGGAGGAGCAGCAGCTGAGGCCGCCCTCAGCGAGCAGGCCCGCCGCCGCCGCCGCCGCCTCCATGGCCCAGGCCGAGAAGATGGAGCTGGACCTGGAGCTGCCGCCGGCCGCGAGCGAGGGGGGCGGCCTGAGGCGCTCCAACAGCGCCCCGCTCATCCACGGGCTCAGGTGAGGCGCGGGGCCCTCCAGCCCCGCGGGGACTACAACTCCCAGCATCCCTAGCGCGCGGGACCAGGGGGCGGGGATGGTGGGAATGGGAGGCTCCAAACAGCTGGAGGGCCGAGTTGGGCCAGGGCTGGGCGAGGAGGCCCCTCGGGCGATGGGGAGGCGGGGGGGATAGAAATCCATGAATATTATTATTATTATTATTGTATAAAAATCCTTTATTCTTATTAGGACAAACCAAAACAAAAAGGAAAAGGTACATAACAGACATCATAAATTATCCATTTCAAACATTCCTTACCAGGGTGGATAAAAATCAATGATTTTTTTTAATAAAAAAAAAATCGGATTTTTTTTATTTAAATTGGATTTTTTTTATTTAAATTGGATTTTTTTATTTAAATCGGATTTTTTTATTTAAATCGGATTTTTTTTATTTAAATCGGATTTTTTTTATTTAAATCGGATGTTTTTATTTAAATCGGATTTTTTTTATTTAAATTGGATTTTTTTTATTTAAATCGGATTTTTTTTATTTAAATCGGATTTTTTTTATTTAAATTGGATTTTTTTTATTTAAATCGGATTTTTTTTATTTAAATCGGATTTTTTTTTATTTAAATCGGATTTTTTTTATTTAAATTGGATTTTTAAAATAAAATGCTTTTGGAGGAAAAATCTTTCTAAATATAGCCTTCTATTTAAGTTACATTGTAGTCCAAAGGCTATTCATCAGGAAAGAAGGATTTGTTTTAAGTTTATCAAGTGTGCTAAAACTCAGTCTAAGTTTTTTTTTAAAATGTTTAACCACATCAGTTAACAAACATGGATACATATGCTATCATGTTATTGTTTTGGTTAAATAAATTGTTTAAATGGTTATTAAGGAAATGATTATTTTTCTCCTTCTAATAAAGTACAGCAGAAAAGTTGTCCAAATATAAAGAAACTTATTAAACCTCACCATAATTTCATAATTATCTGTCTATGTATTTCTAGTAGTATAACCAAATCAGTAATTTTTGATAGAACTGTAAAAACTATTTATTCCAAAAATGAAACCTTCATATGGTTGTAAATATTAAGATTATACCAGCAAGAATGAGTCTTTCGGTAAAAAAAATATTTAAATCAAGTCTTACTGACAAGTGATTTAAATCAAGCCTTACTGACTAGTGATTTAAATCATGATTTAAATCAATTTGATTTAAATCAAATCCACCCTGTTCCTTACACATATATCATACGTACCTTGCATACAAATATCAAACATACAACATACTTGCATACCAATCCTTACATTCCTCCTCTTCTACAAACAAATTACATTCACCCCGTCTCTATCTTACACATACTCTACATTCATATGCTACATTCATATCTTTCCTTACAATACATTACCTTTCTTTACATTCATTTCCCTTTTTTTTAACCTCTTCCTTTCCCCCCTCCCTGTTTCCCCCCTTCTACGCCTACCTTTAAAAAGTTTCCCTCCTACAGTTCATCCTCATGTTTACTGTTTATTACCGTCTTTCTTTTCTTGCGTTCTCTTCTCTCACTTCAAAGTTTCTATTACTTACTTAGCCTATTTGTTAACATAATTTATTTTTCCTATTCCTACGGGAGAAGGGGACGGCAGAGGATGAGATGGTTGGACAGCGTTCTGGAAGCTACTAACATGAGTTTGGCCAAACTGCGAGAGGCAGTGAAGGATAGGCGTGCCTGGCGTGCTCTGGTCCAGGGGGGTCACGAAGAGTCGGACACGACTGAACATCGATGGATGGATGGATGGATAGGCAGTGGAAGACAGGAGGGCCTGGCATGCTCTGGTCCAGGGGGTCACGAAGAGTCGGATACGACTGAACATAGATGGATGGATGGATGGATGGATGGATGGATGGATGGATGGATAGGCAGTGGAAGACAGGAAGGCCTGGCGTGCTCTGGTCCAGGGGGTCACGAAGAGTCGGACACGACTGAACATAGATGGATGGATGGATGGATGGATGGATAGGCAGTGGAAGACAGGAGGGCCTGGCGTGCTCTGGTCCAGGGGGTCACGAAGAGTCGGACACGACTGAACATGGATGGATGGATGGATGGATGGATAGGCAGTGGAAGACAGGAGGGCCTGGCGTGCTCTGGTCCATGGGGTCACGAAGAGTCGGACACGACTGAACGACTGAACAACAACAGGCAGATAGATAGATAGATAAATAGATAGATAGATAGATGATAGGCAGTGGAAGACAGGAGTGCCTGGCGTGCTCTGGTCCAGGGGGTCACGAAGAGTCGGACACGACTAAACATAGATGGATGGATGGATGGATGGATGGATGGATGGATGGATAGGCAGTGGAAGACAGGAGGGCCTGGCGTGCTCTGGTCCAGGGGGTCACGAAGAGTCGGACACGACTGAACATGGATGGATGGATGGATGGATGGATGGATAGGCAGTGGAAGACAGGAGTGCCTGGCGTACTCTGGTCCATGGGGTCACGAAGAGTCGGACACGACTGAACGACTGATTTAATTTGATTTAAATCAAATCCACCCAGCCAATGCCAGACTAAATGTATTTCCACCAGAAGTGCTGAATGGTAGACGTGAGAGGCATCCCTTATCAGAACATGCTTTGTTCATGTTCTGAGGATGTTGATTTCATGAAGCATATTTTACTGCATTGTGGGCAGCACAAGCAAGCAAGGGGCCAACTGATCAAACCCCTTCTAGCAAATCTGCCAGGAAAATCTGAAGCCTCTTCCAAAGTTGATAGTGTACATTCGGACGGGAGAGAAAAGTGTAGGAAGGGAAGGATAGTCAATCGAGAATTTAGAATCGTATGTAAGATACCTGCAGAACGTAATAGACCCTTTCGCTTCTTTCAGTGACAATTCCCAGGTCTTCCAGCCGCATGTCTTGCGCACCCGCCGGAACAGCACAACGGTCGTGAACCGGCACAGCATGGTAAGCACTGGGGAGATCCGAAGAGCTTTCGAACCCCAGGGGTTTATGGAAAATGGAGGCAGTGCGCCCGTTGCATTTCGATCAAAGCTGAATTCGATCAAATACTGAATTCGATTTCACATATAAATAACGCGCCAACTCTTCATAGCCTCCAATAAAGGTGTTTTCAGGTTCTGTCGTCATTAAAATATTCAGAGTAATATTACCTTCCTTTGCAACAGATTTATATGATGGAGTTTGACTGTGTCTGCATGAGAGAAACCGTCATTCCTCTTTCCTTTGAAGAAGAATGAATATTCTTTCAATGCTATAAAAATAAGGAGTTTTCAGGGCCACCAGTCTTGGAGTAGAGGCTGGGTGGTAGTATATTTCTCCTACATTAAAATGGGTGGAATGCATATCTACCATACCATTACATAGAATGTTTTTAAGTGTTTTTGTTTTTTTTTAATTCTTTCTGGTAGGGTGGGTGGGATGGATTCTTAGTTGGGTTGGGAATTTGTTTAATTTTGGTATACTTGTAATTTTTATTGTTTTCTGGCTTTTTGTGTGTTTTGCTTGTTTGTTTTTTGCTGTTGTTTTTTATATAGGTTTTACTTTGTTCTTAAGGGGGGGGGATCAGGGCTGCCTGGGAGTGGGTCCCAGCCCACAGAATGGTTGGGGCAAGTTCCACAGGGGGGGATGCACTGGGACACCCGATCTCAGTGATCAAATCAAATATTATTTATTGCATTAGCCATATGGCCATAGCACACAATGAAAAACCACAAACGTACACAAAAGACAACAGATACACCCTGCACCCTTTACACAAATACATCTAAAATCTTTAGGTATAAAATCATACTGAGTAAGACAAATAAAACAAGAAGCAGTAACGGGGCATGTCAACAGTGGCTGTATCAGGAAGTTACATAGATCTAGGTCAGGGGTGTCAAACTCCGGCCCTCCAGATGTTTTGAGACTACAATTCCCATCATCCCTGACCACTGGTCCTGTTAGCTAGGGCTGATGGGAATTGTAGTTCCAAAACATCTGGAGGGCCGGAGTTTGACACCCGTGATCTAGGTCTAGGGCAAGTTAGCCGAAGAGGTGGCCCTGAGTTTCAGTGCCTGTAAAATGTAGATAGCCACTCCACGTGTGACCAGAGGATTGGCATCTACCAATAGGTATTTCATGCGGTCGTCATCCCGGGCGATGGTCGGCGGGATTAGAAGGAAGAGCCTGGGTCTAACAGTAGCATATAGAGGGCAGTAAAAGAAAAAATGGAAAAAGTCCTCTATCTTTCCCTTGTTGCATGGGCAGAGTCGAAGCTCCAGTGGAGTATTGGAAAAAACACCCTGTAAGAATGCTGTTGGGATGGCGTGGAATCGTGCTAGGGTGAAGGCCCTTCTTAGCGTGGGATTTATCAGGTCACTCAGATAATGTGCCGGCGATCTGACTGGCTTCACACGAGGGAACCACGTGCATAATCTGGCTGCGTTGGATAGCGCCAGATCGAGGGCTTCATCCCTAGCTAAAATCCAGTCATGGGTTTTATCTTTGTCCCATGAGGACAGGGCAGCGAAGTCTGGAAGGGAGTAGCGGTCGCAGATGGACTCTATGCCCTTTGACCAGGTGCGGCTGCCAATAAAGGCTGTGATCATGGGCAGGAGGAGGAGTCACGCTAGGACCAGACCATGTCATTAACGAGGAGGCAGGCTTAGTCGCTGTTTGAAGACTATCCCTGCCTCCGGGTCTGGCCCTGACCGGACGGGTACTGGACTCAACAAGGGATACCCACATGACCTGAAAGTGTTGCTGTGGAATGCCAGGTCAACGATGAACAAAACAACTGCCATCCACGACCTGATTGTGGATGGAGGATTTGACCTGGCATATGTGACAGAGACTTGTTTGGACGAGGCAGATGGGCCAGTCCTTGCCGCTGCTTGTCCACCAGGTTTCTCTTACGCACAGCAGCCCAGGCCATCTGGGCGGGGAGGGGGGGGTTGCAGTGATTTTTAGGAAGTACCGTATTTTTCGCTCTATAAGGCGCACCTGACCATAGGACACACCTAGTTTTTAGAGGGAAAAAGCCCCATTTTTTTGAGGATCAGCTCAAATTCCTGCAGCTTCTTTTGCAAAGGAGAAAAGCCCCATTTTTTGAGGATCAGCTCAAATTCCAGCAGCTTCTTTTGCAAAGGAGAAAAGCCCCATTTTTTGAGGATCAGCTCAAATTCCTGCAGCTTCTTTTGCAAAGGAGAAAAGCCCCATTTTTTGAGGATCAGCTCAGAGTTGTTGAGCTTACTTTGCAAAGGGGAAAAACCCTGTTTTATGGGGTTTAACTCACAGTTCTGCAGCTTCAGGAAAGGGAGCCATTTCTACAGTTTCCAGACAGATAATCTAATCAGCCAGTCCCATGTCGCTGGGGAAACAGCCTCCCTCTGCAAGGGGGAATCTCTCTCCCTTATCTCTCTCCCCGATCGTTTGCTGAGCAGCTGCTCAGGGGGCTTCCTTTCAACCCCTTCTCTCTCTCTTTTTTTAATTAAAAAAAGCACAATCTGCTTTTGCCCCTGGGCAGTTGAGCTCCAGGACCACACATTCGCTCCATAAGACGCACAGACATTTCCCCTTACTTTTTAGGAGGAAAAAAGTGCGTCTCATGGAGCAAAAAATACGGTAATTAGTTTGCACCATGAAAAAATATGGTAAATTTAAAAAAAAAACTGATTTAAATTAAAAAAAAATAAATCGTTGATTTTTATCCACCCTGGCGTTATTACTATACAAGTTCTGTGGGCCGTTTTTTATTAATGGCTCATTTCCCCGTCTTTGCAAAGTGGCGTGCCGGGTTCTTGAGTGAGTGTCAGCTTTCAGCTCAACCAAAGCAAGGTAACTTCTCAAAGTTCTGTGTCTTCTTCCTTCTCTCCCGTAGCTGATCTCTTCCTCTACAATTCGTATCCCCAGCAGCCGGCTCCATCAGATCAGAAGGGTAAGCAGCACTTCCCTTTTACGGGCGCTGTCATTAAAGTACAAACATATAGAAAAGTTCTTTGGAATTGGTCTCTCAATCATATCTCAGTTCTTTCTAAATATGTTTTATTTAAGTGACTTTCTAATCCACGCATAGGCAAACTCGGCCCTCCGGATGTTTTGGGACTACAATTCCCATCATCCCTGACTCCTGATCCTGTTAGCTAGGGATTGGCGGGCTAGACAATGCTACCATTCAGTGGATTTGTAACTGGCTGGCTGGCCGAACCCAAAGGGTGCTCATCAATGGCTCCTCTTCATCCTGGAGAGAAGTGACTAGTGGGGTGCCACAGGGTTCTGTCTTGGGCCCAGTCTTATTCAACATCTTGATCAATGACTTGGATGATGGGCTTGAGGGCATCATCCTGATCAAGTTTGCAGGTGACACCCAATTGGGAGGGGTGGCTAAGACCCCAGAGGACAGGATCACACTTCAAGGTGACCTGAACAGATTAGAGAACTGGGCCAAGGCAAACAGGATGAATTTGAACAGGGAGAAATGTAAAGTACTACACTTGGGCCAAAAAATGAAAGGCACAAATACAGGATGGGTGACACCTGGCTTGAGAGCAGTACAAGTGAAAAGGATCTAGGAGTCTTGGTAGACCACAAACTTGACATGAGTCAACAGTGTGATGCAGCAGCTCAAAAAGCCCATGCAATTCTGGGCTGCATCCATAGGAGTAGAGCATCTAGATCAAGGGAAGGAATAGTCCCACTGTATTCCGCTCTGGTCAGACCTCACCTGGAATACTGTGTCCAGTTCTGGCCACCCCAGTTCAAGAAGGATACTGACAAGCTGGAACGTGTCCAGAGGAGGGCAACCCAAATGGTCCAAGGCCTGGAAACGATGCCTTATGAGGAACGGCTTAGGGAGCTGGGTATGTTTAGCCTGGAGAAGAGAAGGTTCAGGGGTGATATGATAGCCATGTTCCAATATATAGGGGGTTGGACTGGATGGCCCTTGGGGTCTCTTCCAACTCTACGATTCTATGATTCTATGATTGACAGCCATCTGTCAAGAATGCTTGGATGGTGTGTCCTGCTTGGCAGGGGGTTGGACTGGATGGCCCTTGGGGTCTCTTCCAACTCTACGATTCTATGATTCTATGATTGACAGCCATCTGTCAAGAATGCTTGGATGGTGTGTCCTGCTTGGCAGGGGGTTGGACTGGATGGCCCTTGGGGTCTCTTCCAACTCTACGATTCGATGAACTAAGCTGTGAATTCTTGTACTCCAGGAGGAAGGAGTGGATTTGATGAACAGAGAAGCGGCGCATGAAAGGTAGGTGCAACTAAACTGCTGTTTTTTTTATTAAAAAAAGCAGCTCCTGTGTTCTCTCGTCGCCACTGATAAGCCTTTTTGTGTTTTAGGGAAGTCCAAACAGCAATGCAGATAAGCCAATCATGGGAAGACAGCTTGAGCCTGGTAATCTTTTCCCCGATGTTTAATATTTTAATCCCACTCCCAAATCAAATCAGAGTTTCTTGCGTTAGCCATTTGGCCATAGCACAAGTAAGACGTCCCGGCGGAAGCCCGCCGTTCTTGTACATTTGCAAACATCAGGTATAAAATCATAGTAAGTCAGACAGGTCTGATAAAAATAATAGCAATTATATAAACTATTGGAAAGTTTAGAAGTCCAAGGCTAAAGGAGGTTAACCTGTCGAGGATATAGAGTGACTATGGTATTGGCATCCACCAATACCCTGTTTCTCCTAAAATAAGACGTCGCCATAAAAAAGCCGTCGCAGGATTTCTACACGTTTGCGAAATAGAAGCCATCCCTGAAAATAAGACCTAGGGATGTGGCGCCTCTCCCTTAAGACCAGGCATCCCCAAACGGCGGCCCTCCAGATGTTTGGGGACTACAACTCCCATGATCCCTAGCTAACCGGACCAGTGGTCAGAGATGATGGGAGTTGTAGTCCCAAATGGTAGATGTTTGGGGACTACAACTCCCATGATCCCTAGCTAACAGGACCAGTGGTCAGGGATGATGGGAGTTGTAGTCCCAAATGGTAGATATTTGGGGACTACAACTCCCATGATCCCTAGCTAACCGGACCAGTGGTCACGGATGATGGGAATTGTAGTCCCAAATTGTAGATGTTTGGGGACTACAGCTCCCATGATCCCTAGCTAACCGGACCAGTGGTCAGGGATGATGGGAATTGTAGTCCCAAATTGTAGATGTTTGGGGACTACAGCTCCCATGATCCCTAGCTAACCGGACCAGTGGTCAGGGATGATGGGAATTGTAGTCCAAAACATCTGGAGGGCCGAAGTTTGGGGATGCCTGCTTAAGACGGCCTGGATAGGCGTGGTTACGCGGAGCGGTTAAAATAAGACACCCCCCGAAAATAAGCCATACTGTGTTTTTTTGAAGGGGGGAAATATAAGACGGTGTCTTCTTTTAGGAGTAACATGGTAGATATTTCAAGCGGTCCTCTTCCATGGCAACGGTCGGAGGAATTAGTAGCAGGAGCCTCGATCTGATTGAGTCATAGAGAGGGCAGTGGAAGGAAAAGTGGGTAAAATCCTGTCTCTTTCCCCTGTTGCACGGACAAAGGCGGAGGTCGAGAGGGGTGTTGGAGAATATGCCCTGTAGGAATGCTGTGGGAATGGAGTGAAAGCGGGCCAGTAGGAATGCTCTTCTTTGCATAGGGGCGGTTGGAGGATGGCTGGCGGCTAACAGATTGAGGTTGAATCCTGACAAGACAGAAGTGCTGTTTTGGGGGGACAGGAGGCGGGCAGGTGTGGGGGACTCCCTGGTCCTGAATGGGGTAACTGTGCCCCTGAATGATCAGGTGCGCAGCCTGGGGGTCATTCTGGAGCCATGGAGACGCAGGTCCATTCTGTGTCCAGGGCAGCTCCATCTGGGACGCAGGATGAGACCCTGTCTCGCCAGAGTGGGGCATGCTCTGGTTATCTCCCGCTTGGACTACTGCAATGCGCTCTACGTGGGGCTACCTTTGAAGGTGACCCGGAAACTGCAATTAATCCAGAATGCGGCAGCTAGACTGGGGACTGGGAGCGGCCGCTGGGACCATTGAAAGACCTACATTGGCTCCCAGTACGTTTCCGAGCACAATTCAAAGTGTTGGTGCTGACCCTGAAAGCCCTAAACGGCCTCGGTCCTGTATACCTGAAGGAGCGTCTCCACCCCCACCGTCCAGCCCGGACACTGAGGTCCAGCGCTGAGGGCCTTCTGGCGGTTCCCTCACTGCGAGAAGCCAAGTTACAGGGAACCAGGCAGAGGGTTCCTCTGACAAAGTCCCTACGTGCAGGACTTTAATAAGACGTTTATCCTTCAATACTAGATGTAATTGGGACCATAGTTGGAATGTGGGGATGGAGCCAAACCTTGGAGGGCCTTCTCGGTGGTGGTGCCCGCCCTGTGGAACGCCCTCCCTTCAGATGTCAAAGAGAGCAACAACTACCAGACCTTTCGAAGACATCTGAAGGCAGCACTGTTTAGTAGGGTGGGTCATAAAAAAAAAAATTCGAAAATGTTTCCTCCCTTGATCTTATCTCAGGCGTATGGAATTAAAATAGTTAAATTTCAATTTTGGGAAAAAATCGGTTAATATTTAGACCCTGCTCCTACAAATTGAAATTTTGCCTCCCCACGAGTGATAAAAACATAGGAATTGGACTCCTTTAATTCTCAGTATGTTAAATGGTGAACTAATCAACATAAATGGTAGGTTTTATGTAGAGCAATCATAGTTGCCTACTATTCTTTTCTGTAATATTTATTTATTTAAGATAAAACATGTTGATAATGTACATGAAAAACCAATGGCTTTGAAAAAATTAGATGGAACAATTAAGCAAACGGTGTACTAAACAGAAACAATACAACGCCACTCATAATAGTATGCAACTATGATTGCTCTACATAAAACCTACAATTTATGTTTATTAGTTCACAATTTAACATACTGAGAATTAAAGGAGTCAAATTCCGATGTTTTTATCACTCGTGGGGAGGCAAAATTTCAATGTGTAGGAGCAGGGTCTACCTATTAACCGATTTGTCCCAAATTTGAAATTTAACTATGTTTATACCATACGCCTGAGATAAGATCAAGGGAGGAAACATTTTCAAAAAATTTTTTTTTATGACCCGCCCTACTGTTTAGGGAGGCTTTTAATGCTTAATAGTTTATTGTATTTTAATGTTCTGTTGGAAGCCGCCCAGAGTGGCTGGGGAGACCCGGCCAGATGGGCGGGGTATAAATAATAAATTATTATTATTATTATTATTATTATTATTATTATTATTATTATTATTATTATATAGGGTTCGTCAAGTCACTCAGGTAGTGAGCCAGGGCTCTCACTGCCTTCCCTGACTTAACCGGTGAGCTCAGATTGGGGGATGGAGCGATTGGCCGCGCTCCTTCCCATTGGGACCTTCACGGTGCAGCCTCTAGGGCCGCTGCGTCCCGCGGAGCTGTCAACTTGACCCTTTTGTGTCCTCAGAGTGACAATGACTTGGACAAATCGGACAAATCCTCCTCTCCCAAGAGGATAGACTTCATCCCGGTCTCCCCGGCACCTTCGCCTACCAGAGGGATTGGAAAGGTACATCCGAGAGCGTCCTCAGTTTGGGGGTCGCAAGGGAGGCGGCGGTGGGGGAAGACTTTTCTACACAATAGGTAAAGGTAAAGGGACCCCTGACCATTAGGTCCAGTCGCGTCTGACTCTGGGGTTGCGGCGCTCATCTCGCTTTATTGGCCGAGGGAGCCAGCGTACAGCTTCCGGGTCATGTGGCCAGCATGACTAAGCCGCTTCTGGCGAACCAGAGCAGCGCACGGAAACGCCGTTGACTTTCCCGCCGGAGTGGTACCTATTTATCTACTTTGACGTGCTTTCGAACTGCTAGGTTGGCAGGAGCAGGGACCAAGCAATGGGAGCTCGCCCCGTCGCCGGGATTCGAACCGCCAACCTTCTGATTGGGAAGCCCTAGGCTCTGTGGTTTAACCCACAGCGCCACCTGGGTCCCTTAGTTTTACTTACTTAAATCCTAATTTCACGCCTAAGCGTCTAGGCCAGTGATGGCTAACCTTGACACTCCAGATGTTTTGGGACTACAACTCCCATCAACCCTGACCACTGATCCTGTTAGCTAGGGATGCTGGGAGTTGTAGTTCCCAAACATCTGGGGTGTCAAGGTTAGCCATCACTGGTCTAGGCACTTCTGCTTTTTCCCTATATTCTTCCCATCTTCATTCCCCCCTTCCTCCCCCCAGTCTCAGAGTGTCCAGCCATTATATCTTCCTTTACTTATTCATTAAAATATATATATAGTTATATTCCTTATTCATCACACATGCCAATGACCATATCCATATTTGTTGTCTTTAACACCAGAAAGGTAATCAATTTCAAAACACAAGTTCCTTATTCACTAGGGTGGGTCATTAAAAAAAAAAAAATCAAAAATGTTTCCTCCCTTGATCCCTTGATCTTATCTCAGGCGTATGGTATAAAAAGAGTTAAATTTCAAATTTGGGACAAATCGGTTAATATGTAGACCCTGCTCCTACAAATGGACATTTTGCCTCCCCACGAGTGATAAAAACATAGGAATTTGACTCATTTAATTCTCAGTCTGTTAAATTGTGAACTAATAAACCTAAATTGTAGGTTTTCTGTAGAGCAATCATAGTTGCATACTATTATTTTCTGCAATATTTATTTAAGAGAAAACATGTTGATAATGTACATGAAAAACCAACGGTTTGGAAAAAATTATAGGGAACAATTAAGCAAACGGTGTACTAAACATAAACAATACAACGCCACTCCTAATAGTATGCAACTATGATTGCTCTACATAAAACCTACAATTTACGTTTATTAGTCCACAATTTAACATGCTGAGAATTAAATGAGTCAAATTCCTATGTTTTCATCACTCGTGGGGAGGCAAAATGTCCATTTGTAGGAGCAGGGTCTACCTATTAACCGATTTGTCCCAAATTTGAAATGTAACTATGTTTATACCATACGCCTGAGAGAAGATCAAGGGAGGAAACATTTTCCAAAAAAAATATTTTATGACCCACCCTATTATGTATTTCATTACCTACAATGCCTAGTAGGAAGGCTTCTGGTTTTTGTTTTTATAAATGTATATTTCAGCATTTTTTTAAAAGTTCATTTTAAATCATTTCCCAGAAAGCCTTCACCTCCTTACAGACACACCACATACGGTTCAAAAGTACCTTCCTTTTCTTTGTGTTTCCCACGTTGATTCCTTGTTTTATACATTTTAGCTCATTTCACGGGTGGTTTATACGTTGACTAGTGGTTTTTAGCCCGTTAAAACAACGGGCGCTAGAACATACGCGATCAAACACCCACTCACCCACCCACCCCCCACTTCCCACACCTCCACACACAGCTCGCCTCTCTCTCTCTCTCTCTCTCTCTCTCTCTCTCTCTCTCACACACACACACACACACACACACACACACACACACCTCCCCCCCCCCATCCCCGGCGACCGGGAGGCAGCGCGAGGCGGGCAGGGGGCGGGGCCCCCGCACCCCACCTCCGCCTGAGAGCGCCGCCCGCCGCCGCTCCTCCCGCCGCCGCCACACCCGCGAGTCAGTGGCCGCCCCATCCAGACACGCGGGGAAGCCGCTCGGCGCCCCGGGGCCGCCCCTGCAGCACGATGACCGGGGCCGCCAGCGGCGTCCATCCTCCCCGGCCGGACACAACCCAGAGCACCGGCACTCCGCGAGGCGGGCCCGGGTCCTCCTCGGGCCCCGTCGGAACGACGCCGAAGTCCCTCCCCCTCCCCCGAGGCCCCGCTCCCCACCGGCAGCGCCCGGAGGGGAAGGGAAAGGAGCGCCCGCGGCACAGAGGAGCGCGAGGGCCAGAAGGGCGGAGAGGAAGCGCAGCCGCCATGGAGACGGGCGGGTGGGCGAGGGCGGGACCACAGACACACACCCCTCTCCCGTCGTCCAATCCCTGCGTCCGCCTGGGACATGCGCAGTGGCAAAAAACCACTGACACACGGGCGCACGCAGGGACACAGGGACTTTATTATATAGGATACAACTTCTTTCAAACATTGTTTCAGGGGCTTTTCAGTGCTGTGCTTCTCTTTCCTAGCAATGCTTCTCTCCTTCCCTGCAAATGTTTGTGAGTAGCAACGGACTGCCTCCGAGCCCGGTTCCCAGCCCTACAAGGAGATTTTCCAAGTAAGTCACTATATCTGAAGAAGCGTTTTTTAATCATCCGTTTGACTTCTGCACTGTTAACTTATACATGAACGATGCCTGTGAATGGAACAGATCAGGGTGGATAAAAACCAATGATTTAAAAAATCGGGGGGGGGGGGGGGTTAATCAGTTTTTTTTTTTAATCAGATTTTTATTTTTATTTTTCCCCAAAACCTTTATTGATTATATTTTTAAAAAGTACACGTCCATACAAGAAGAAAAACATAGAAAAATTAACATCAAACTTTAAAAACTACCTTTATACAAAAAGCAAAGTAAAAAAATAAAGAATAATAATAATAATAAGCTTTTATTTACCGGTATATCCCACCCTTCCCAGCCAGGACCGGGCTCAGGGCGGCTAACAATTATAAAACCACACAACCATAGGACAAACAGTGTAAAATACAAATCTAAAATACAGTTTAAAGCTTAAAAGTTTAAAGATTTAAAAGGCACACCTTCTCATTCCTCCTCTAATTCTATCATATAAGCAAAAGAAATACCGTATTTTTCATGCCATAAGATGCACTTTTTTCCGCCTAAAAAGTAAGGGGAAATGTCTGTGCGTCTTATGGAGCGAATGTGTGGTCCCTGGAGCTGAACTGCCCAGGGGCAAAAGCAGATCGTGCTTTTTTTAAAAGAAAGAGAGAGAAGGGGGTGTTGAAAGGAAGTCCGCTGAGCAGCTGCTCAGCAAAGGATCGAAGAGAGAGAGAAGGGAGATTCCAGCCCCGCCCCCTTGCAGAGGGAGGCTGTTTCCCCGGCGACATGTGCCTGGCGGATTAGATTATCTGTCTGGAAACTGTAGAAATGGCTCCCTTTCCTGAAGCTGCAGAACTGTGAGTTAAACCCCATAAAACAGGGTTTTTCCCCTTTGCAAAGTAAGCTCAACAACTCTGAGCTGATCCACAAAAAATGGGGCTTTTCTCCTTTGCAAAAGAAGCTGCAGAGATTTGACCTGATCCACAAAAAGGGGGCTTTTCTCCTTTGCAAAAGAAGCTGCAGAGATTTGAGCTGATCCACAAAAAATGGGACTTTTCTCCTTTGCAAAAGAAGCTGCAGAGATTTGAGCCGATCCACAAAAAATGGGGCTTTTCTCCTTTGCAAAAGAAGCTGCAGAGATTTGAGCTGATCCTCAAAAAATGGGGCTTTTCTCCTTTGCAAAAGAAGCTGCAGAAATTTGAGCTGATCCTCAAAAAATGGGGATTTTCTCCTATGCAAAAGAAGTTGCAGAAATTTGAGCTGATCCTCAGAAAATGGGGATTTTCTCCTATGCAAAAGAAGCTGCAGAAATTTGAGCTGATCCTCAAAAAATGGGGCTTTTCTCCTATGCAAAAGAAGCTGCAGAAATTTGAGCTGATCCACAAAAAATGGGGCTTTTCCCCTCTAAAAAACTAGGTGCGTCCTATGGTCAGGTGCGCCTTATAGAGCAAAAAATACGGTAAATACAAGTATAGATTTAAAGTACGGTTAATAAGAGCAGAAGATAAAAGTAGCCTTATGCTTATGAAAAAAACCAGATTTTTAAAATAAAATGCTTTTGGAGGAAAAATCTTTCGAAAGATAGTTTTCTATTTAAGTGACATTCGAGTCCAAAGGCTATTCATCAGGAAATCAGGATTTGTTTTAAAGTTTTCATTTTTGGAAAATGATCAGTTTTCAGAGTAGTTTTTACAGTTCTATCCAAAATGTCTGATTTGGTTCTACTATTCAATTATGAAATTATTGTGAGGTTTAATAAGTTTAATAGGTTTAACAGGGAGAAATGTAAAGTACTACACTTGGGCCAAAAAAATGAAAGGCCCAAATACAGGATGGGTGACACCTGGCTTGAGAGCAGTACAAGTGAAAAGGATCTAGGAGTCTTGGTAGACCACAAACTTGACATGAGTCCACAGTGTGATGCAGCAGCTCAAAAAGCCCATGCAATTCTGGGCTGCATCCATAGGAGTATAGCATCTAGATCAAGGGAAGGAATAGGACCACTGTATTCCGCTCTGGTCAGACCTCACCTGGAATACTGTGTCCAGTTCTGGGCACCACAGTTCAAGAAGGATACTGACAAGCTGGAACGTGTCCAGAGGAGGGCAACCAAAATGGTCCAAGGCCTGGAAACGATGCCTTATGAGGAACGGCTTAGGGAGCTGGGTATGTTTAGCCTGAAGAAGAGAAGGTTCAGGGGTGATATGATAGCCATGTTCAAATATATCAAAGGATGTCATCTAGAGGAGGGAGAAAGGTTGTTTTCTGCTGCTCCAGAGAAGCGGACACGGAGCAATGGATTCAAACTACAAGAAAGAAGATTCCACCTAAACATTGGGAAGAACTTCCTGACAGTAAGAGCTGTTGGACAGTGGGATTGGCTGCCAAGGAGGGTGGTGGAGTCTCCTTCTTTGGAGGTCTTGAAGCAGAGGCTTGACAGGCACCTGTCAGGAATGCTTGGATGGTGTTTCCTGCTTGGCAGGGGGTTGGACTGGATGGCCCTTGGGGGTCTCTTCCAACTCTACGATTCTATGATTCTATGATTGACAGCCATCTGTCAAGAATGCTTGGATGGTGTTCCTGCTTGGCAGGGGGTTGGACTGCATGGCCCTTGGGGTCTCTTCCAACTCGACGATTCTATGATTCTAAGTTAACTGTTTCTATTATAATAATCTTTCTTGCGGTCCAACGACCCATAGCATGGATTCAGAATAAAATACAGATTCATACAGACAACCCCCCAGGGAAGGGAAACCGAAGCGTTCTTTGTTTAGTCACGGGTACGTTGATCTTTGATTCGTATGACTACTGAAAGAACCTTGCCCATGGCCACTGTGATATCATTGGACTTGTCATCCAGAAGATATTTGGTATAGTAGGCTTCAGATTGACCCGGCCCATTTGCCAATCAATCGATAGTTCCCTAGCTTGATCAGATTGTCCCCAATGCAATCCCGACGTCCTGAGCACACGCAGATCCTATTTCGATAAGGGATACCTCTCAGTCTGCCGTTTAACACTTCTGGTGGGAAGACATTTAATCTGGCTTTGGTGAAAAGACGCCGATATGTTGGTACAGACAAATTTCTAAGATATGCAGGTGTCTGAATCTCGAACCCACAGCGAATTCCTACTTATAATGGGTTACAGATAGCATGAGATTGAGATCGGAGATCACTAAGTGAATTGTCCCAGAGCCTTTGCCTTAGGGTGGGTCATAAAAAAAAAAATTTCCCGAAAATGTTTCCTCCCTTGATCTTATCTCAGGCGTATGGTATAAAAATAGTTAAATTTCAATTTTGGGACACATCGGTTAATATTTAGACCCTGCTCCTACAAATTGAAATTTTGCCTCCCCACGAGTGATAAAAACAAAGGAGTTTGACTCATTTAATTCTCAGTATGTTAAATTGTGAATAAACATAAATTGTAGGTTTTATGTAGAGCAATCATAGTTGCGTACTATTATTTTCTGCAATATTTATTTATTTAAGATAAAACGTGTTGAGAATGTACATGAAAAACCAATGGTTTTGAAAAAATTATATGGAACAATTAAGCAAACGGTGTACTAAACATAAACAATACAACGCCACTCATAATCATATGCAACTATGATTGCTCTACGTAAAACCTACAATTTATGTTTATTAGTTCACAATTTAACAGACTGAGAATTAAATGAGTCAAATACTATTATTTTCTGCAATATTTATTTATTTAAGATAAAACATGTTGAGAATGTACATGAAAAACCAATGGTTTTGAAAAAATTAGATGGAACAATTAAGCAAACGGTGTACTAAACAGAAACAATACAATGCCACTCATAATAGTATGAAACTATGATTGCTCTACACAAAACCTACAATTTATGTTTATTACTTCATAATTTAACATACTGAGAATTACCGTATATTCCGGCGTATAAGACGACTGGGCGTATAAGACGACCCCCAACTTTTCCAGTTAAAATATAGAGTTTAGGATATACTCGCCGTATAAGAAATACGACCCGGCGTATAAGACGACCCCCGGCTTTTGAGAGGATTTTCCTGGGATAAAAAGTAGTCTTATACGCAGGAATATACAGTAAATGAGTCAAATTGCTATGTTTTTATCACTCGTGGGGAGGCAAAAATTTCAATTTGTAGGAGCAGGGTCTACCTATTAACCGATTTGTCCCAAATTTGAAATTTAACTATGTTTCTACCATACGCCTGAGATAAGATCAAGGGAGGAAACATTTTCGGGGAAATTTTTTTTTTTATGACCCACCCTACTGATTATAGCTTGAAAACACAATGCAATTAGCTTTAAAGTCATTCGCCTTGTCACCTCGGAAGTTTCCCCGTTCCTAGAAAGACCGTAACCCGGCTTTGATTTTAGCAGGAGGAGCCAGAGTCCCATCAACTGCATCCGGCCCAGCGCTCTGGGTCCCATCAAAAGGAAAGGTATGTGCCGAGGCAGAGGAACAGGAGGCGGGGCACCCCGGGTGTCACCACTGAGGGGGGTGTGACAAAATTGAGTGACTAGTGGGGTGCCACAGGGTTCTGTCTTGGGCCCAGTCTTATTCAACATCTTGATCAAGGACTTGGATGATGGGCTTGAGGGCATCATCCTGATCAAGTTTGCAGATGACACCCAATTGGGAGGGGTGGCTAAGACCCCAGAGGACAGGATCACACTTCAAAATGACCTGAACAGATTAGAGAATTTGACCAAGGTAAACAGGATGAATTTGAACAGGGAGAAATGTAAAGTACTACACTTGGGACAAAAAATGAAAGGCACAAATACAGGATGGGTGACACCTGGCTTGAGAGCAGTACAAGTGAAAAGGATCTAGGAGTCTTGGTAGACCACAAGCTTGACATGAGTCCACAGTGTGATGCAGCAGCTCAAAAAGCCCATGCAATTCTGGGCTACATCCAGAGGAGTATAGCATCTAGATCAAGGGAAGGAATAGTACCACTGTATTCCGCTCTGGTCAGACCTCACCTGGAATACTGTGTCCAGTTCTGGGCACCCCAGTTCAAGAAGGATACTGACAAGCTGGGACGTGTCCAGAGGAGGGCAACCAAAATGGTCCAAGGCCTGGAAACGATGCCTTATGAGGAACGGCTTAGGGAGCTGGGTATGTTTAGCCTGGAGAAGAGAAGGTTCAGGGGTGATAGGATAGCCATGTTCCAATATATAAAAGGATGTCATATAGAAGAGGGAGAAAGGTTGTTTTCTGCTGCTCCAGAGAAGCGGACATGGAGCAATGGATTCAAACTACAAGAAAGAAGATTCCACCTCAACATTAGGAAGAACTTCCTGACAGTAAGAGCTGTTGGACAGTGGGATTTGCTGCCAAGGAGGGTGGTGGAGTCTCCTTCTTTGGAGGTCTTTAAGCAGAGGCTTGACAGCCACCTGTCAGGAATGCTTTGATGGTGTTCCTGCTTGGCAGGGGGTTGGACTGGATGGCCCTTGGGGTCTCTTCCAACTCTACGATTCTAGGATTCTATAAGGCACATGGCCCAACTTGGCCCTCCAGCTGTTTTGGGACTACAACACCCATGATCCCTAGCTAACAGGACCAGTGCTCAGGGACGATGGGAGCTGTAGTCCCTAAGCAGGCATGGTCCGCCATCTTTGTTTTGCCACTCTTCAATCGTTGGTAACTCCCCTCGGCTAATAAACCACCTGAAACAAATCTGCTTGATTTCGATAGGCGAAATGGAAACGGAAAGCCAGCCCAAGAGACTTTTCCAAGGAACGACCAACATGCTTTCTCCCGACGCGACACACCTTTCCGACCTCAGCTCATGGTAAGATCAATTTTAAGAATGCATATACTACAGGAGAAACTCGAAAAATTAGAATATCGTGGGAAAGTCTATTTATGTAAGCAACTGTTTTCATTAGCTCCTGGAGTTTAATATATGAGATAGACTCATGCCATGCCAAGCGAGATATGTCAAGCCTTTATCCTATATAATAATTCCCTAATGTCCCCACGTCCGCGGTGTGTGTCAGTGGAAATTTTCCACTGCGCATGTCGGAGACGGATGCAGGGATTGGCCGACGCAGAGACTTTGTGCCTCGGATTGGCCGGGAGCGGACGAGGGCGGGGCTGTGCCTTTCCGGGGTTGGCGGCTCCTCCAGCGCTGTTGCCAGTCGCTCGCTGGAGCGCAAGAGGAGCGCCCAAATGCTGGCCCTCCCTCCCTCCCCCCCCAAAAAAGCCTCCTGAAAATAAAACTTCGCCCCGAGGAAAGGGCTCCCCCGGGGCTGAGGCGCTCCCTCGGCGCCTTTCCCGTTCAGGCCGCCTCCTCCTTCGCCCAGCCTGAGCCCTCGCCAGCCCCAACGGTTTCTCCGGCAGCCGGAGCAGGACGACGACACGCCGGCCGGACCTCCCCGCCTCCGCTGCTCTCCTCCGCCCGCTTCCCCGCGCCGCGGCCCCCAGACCTCCTGCTGCCGTCCACCTGCAGCCTCCCGCCGACCCCTTGCTGGAGTGCAGCTTTCCGCTGCGCCCATAAGTGAAGCGCCGCCGGCTGCTGCTGCCTTGCCGCTGCGGCTCCTGCAGCCTTCCCGCCTTTGGAGCGCAGCTTTCCGCTGCGCCCATTAGCGCAGCGGCGGCGGCTCCTGCTGCCTTGCCGCCTTGGGCCACAGGCGTGAAGCGCCGTGGCCCCAAGACCTCCTGCTGCCGTCCACCTGCAGCGGGCGGTTGGCCGGCGCTGTGTGTGGGGGAGGGGGAGGGAGAGGGAGGGAGACAGAGCCAAACTGTTTGTGGAGGTCTGGGAAGTGGGGGAGAAGGTGTGTGTGTGTGTGTGAGAGAGAGAGAGAGAGAGAGAGCTTTCTAGCGCCTGTTTTTGTTAACAGGCTTAATTTACTAGTTTGTTATAATTGTGATGATTATGGCATACAGCTGATGAGAACCCCAAAGTTGAAATTGTTAATTTGGGGTTCTCATCAGCTGTATGCCATAACAATCACAAGTATAACAAATAAAGGCTTGACAGATCTCGCTTGGCATGTCATGAGTCTATCTCATATATTAGTTTCACCTTTTAAGTTGAATTACTGAAAGAAATCACCATTTCGACGATATTCTAATTTTTCGAATTTCACCTGTACTCATCATGGCCCAGAAATGGTTCGCCGTGTCTTTCGATGCTCTGCCGTTCCAAAATAGTTCCTACCCTGGGTGGGGAAAAAATTCAATGTTTTCTTTTAAAAAAAAATTAAAATCGGATTATTTATTTATTTAAATCAGAATTTTTAAATATATAAATCCGGTTGTGTTTTTTACTGAAATCAGGTTTTTTAGATTTAAGAGAAGAGAAGAGAAGAGAATTTATTGTCATTGCACAAGTACAAGCACAACGCTATACAAGTGCAACGGAATTGCATGCCGTCCTGTAAAAACAGAAAGAAAATCAGATTTAAATCAGATTTTCAAAATAAAATGCTTTTGGAGGAAACCTCTTTTTAAAGATAGTTTTCTATTGAAGCGACATTATAGGAACATGGATCAGGGTGGATAAAAATCGAGGATTTTATTTTTTTAAAATCAGATTTCTTTTTAAAAAATCAGTTTTTTAAAAATTTAAATTGGATTTCTTTGTTTTTAAATTGTTTTTTTTTAATTTTTTTAATATCATTTTTTCTTCATTTTCAAAGAATTTTTTTTACAATAATAACATTCACATACTTTTTCACATCTTATACCTTTTTGGCTTTTTACACCCTTGGCTTCCTTCAGACCTTCCAAGTGACTTTATGATTTCTATGTTCTAACTTATATTTCTTATTTCTACCATTGTTTTATTACATCTCTCTCGATCTTTATCACTATAAGTTCATATTTAACAACAATATTTCTTCCTTAATCTACAATGCCTCTTGTAGTCCTACTAACGTATTCAATTGAGTACTTTCCTTTAAATAGTCTGTAAACTTAGTCCAGTCTTTGACGAACTTCTGGTCCCACTGTTCCCGGATTCTCCCCGTCATTTTGTCCAGTTCCGCATTTTGTCCAGTTTTT
Source organism: Darevskia nairensis (assembly GCA_034642065.1). Classification (NCBI taxonomy): domain Eukaryota; kingdom Metazoa; phylum Chordata; class Lepidosauria; order Squamata; family Lacertidae; genus Darevskia; species Darevskia nairensis. The sequence continues at coordinate 96,303 of JAWWNI010001559.1, read as the reverse complement.
TTTAAACTTCTATCCAGGGTGGATTTGATTTAAATCACAATTTAAATCAAACTGATTTAAATCACGATTTAAATCAAACTGATTTAAATCACGATTTAAATCAAACTGATTTAAATCACGATTTAAATCAAACATCATCATGGTCAGTAAGGCTCAGGGTGGATAGAAATCAACGATATTTTTTTTTTAAAAAAAATCCGATTTAAATAAAAAAAAATCTGAGGTTTTTTGATTTATTTTTTAAATCGTTGATTTTTATCCACCCTGAGCCTTACTGACTAGTGATTTAAATCGTGATTTAAATCAAACTGATTTAAATCAAACCCACCCTGCTTCTATCGGATTTTTTTTTTATTTAAATCAGATTTTTAAAACAAAATGTTAGGGAGGAAAAATCTTTCTAAATATGTTTTATTTAAGTGACTTTCTAGTCCACGCGTAGGCAAACTCGGCCCTCCGGATGTTTTGGGACTACAATTCCCATCGCCCCTGACTCCTGATCCTGTTAGCTAGGGATTGGCGGGCTAGACAATGCTACCATTCAGTGGATTTGTAACTGGCTGGCTGGCCGAACCCAAAGGGTGCTCATCAATGGCTCCTCTTCATCCTGGAGAGAAGGGACTAGTGGGGTGCCACAGGGTTCTGTCTTGGGCCCAGTCTTATTCAACATCTTGATCAATGACTTGGATGATGGGCTTGAGGGCATCCTGATCAAGTTTGCAGATGACACCCAATTGGGAGGGGTGGCTAAGACCCCAGAGGACAGGATCACACTTCAAAATGACCTGAACAGATTAGAGAACTGGGCCAAGGCAAACAGGATGAATTTGAACAGGGAGAAATGTAAAGTACTCCACTTGGGCCAAAAAATGAAAGGCACAAATACAGGATGGGTGACACCTGGCTTGAGAGCAGTACATGTGAAAAGGATCTAGGAGTCTTGGTAGACCACAAACTTGACATGAGTCCACAGTGTGATGCAGCAGCTCAAAAAGCCCATGCAATTCTGGGCTGCATCCATAGGAGTAGAGCATCTAGATCAAGGGAAGGAATAGGACCACTGTATTCCGCTCTGGTCAGACCTCACCTGGAATACTGTGTCCAGTTCTGGGCACCCCAGTTCAAGAAGGATACTGACAAGCTGGGACGTGTCCAGAGGAGGGCAACCAAAATGGTCCAAGGCCTGGAAACGATGCCTTATGAGGAACGGCTTAGGGAGCTGGGTATGTTTAGCCTGGAGAAGAGAATCAGGGGTGATAGGATAGCCATGTTCCAATATATCAAAGGATGTCATCTAGAGGAGGGAGAAAGGTTGTTTTCTGCTGCTCCAGAGAAGCGGACACAGAGCAATGGATTCAAACGACAAGAAAGGAGATTCCACCTCAACATTAGGAAGAACTTCCTGACAGTAAGAGCTGTTTGACAGTGGGATTTGCTGCCAAGGAGGGTGGTGGAGTCTCCTTCTTTGGAGGTCTTGAAGCAGAGGCTTGACAGCCACCTGTCAGGAATGCTTGGATGGTGTTTCCTGCTTGGCAGGGGGTTGGACTGGATGGCCCTTGGGGTCTCTTCCAACTCTACGATTCTATGATTGACAGCCATCTGTCAAGAATGCTTGGATGGTGTTTCCTGCTTGGCAGGGGGTTGGACTGGATGGCCCTTGGGGTCTCTTCCAACTCTACGATTCTATGATTGACAGCCATCTGTCAAGAATGCTTTGATGGTGTTCCTGCTTGGCAGGGGGTTGGACTGGATGGCCCTTGGGGTCTCTTCCAACTCGACGATTCTAGGAATTGTAGTCCCAAAACAACTGGAGAGCTGAGTTTGCATCTATGCCTGTTCTAGTCCAAAGGCTATTCATCAGGAAATCAGGGTATTTTTCAGGTGTGCTAAAGAAATCACTCCTTTTTGATATAACTCTAAAAACTACTCTGAAAATTTGATTCCAGAAAGGAAGGAAGTATTAAGAGGAGGGCAGCAAGGTTGAACCTTTCTGTTAAAAAAATATGATTTAAATCAAGCCTTGCTGACATTTAAATTGTGATTTAAGTCGATTGGATCTGAATCAAATCCACCCTGCCACAAACACTCGCCCAGGTACTCTGAAAATGGATGATTACAAAAACTCTCTTTGTCAATATTCAGAGGATGCCAGCAAGGCTGACTTTTTCTGTAAATTTTTCTAAAAGAAAGGTTAAGCCTTGCTGGCATCCTCTTAATATGGACAATTGGAGCAGAGTTTCCCCTTTGGAATAACAAAACCCTTTTAGAAAAGGGTTTTGTTATTCCAAAGGGGAAACTCTGCTCCGATTGTCCATATTAAGAGGATGCCAGCAAGGCTGACCTTTTCTGTAAATTAAAAAAGGATTTTTAAGTAGGTATCCCAGAAGACAGGGAAAACCTATTTTTATATGCATGCACTGCTGCGAGATTACTGATCGCGCAAAGGTGGAAGGAAGGAAGCATGCCAACGATTCAGGAATGGCAAATTAAATTAGGGGAATTTATGAACCCGGCTCGAATGACGGCGGCAATTAGAAATAGATCAAAACAAAGACTTAAAGAAGAGTGGAAATATGTCGAAGAGTATTTAAAGAAAGAAGGTATAGAAACAGATTGAGTGAATTGTATATGGGGATGAAAATAAGAAAATAAGAAAATAAAGAAATTAGAAATAGGAAAATATATAGCTATGTGCAGGATTTAAAGGGAAACCAAACATAAAATGGGTAATAGATTGATAAAGCATGTTGGTGAAATAATGATAATTCAAAGATGGGACTGTGTAAGGAATAGCAGAAGCAAAGAAAATTTAAAATGGTACAAAGTCATATTTTAATTGTGGGATGTTTGTATATGGTTGTTGTTTATGTATTTTCTTGTTTGTGTTTTGTTTTTTGTTTTTTTCCTTTGTTAGGAATGACTGTGAAGATGGATGTTTGGCTTGTTTGTCTATTTTGTATTTTTAAGAAATTATTAATAAAGATTATTTTTTAAAAAAGGGATTTTTAAATCAAAGCTTACTGACGAAGGATTTGAATTGGGATTTCAACCGAACCGATTTGAACCCAACCCACCCAGGTGGGTACTGACCTGAAGAAGTGGGCCGATGCATAACTTGGCCCTCCAGCTGTTTTGGGACTACAACTCCCATCATCCCTAGCTAACAGGAGCAGCGGTCAGGGATGATGGGAGTTGTAGTCCCAAACATAGGAGTTTGCCTATGCCTGCTCTTACGATGCTCCTGGAACATTTTAATATTTTTACTAGCTGACCCGGGCCACGCGTTGCTGTGGCTGATTTTATGCTTATTACTATCAGCAGCAGCCAAAATAAACCCCCGCCGGCGTCGTGTGCACTCTGCACGCGCTCAGGTGCCCTCCCGCGGCCTGTGGCAGAAAAAGCCGAGGAAGGGGGCCTCTGACGCCGTCTGAGGGAAAAGCACTATGGAAACGCACAGATAAAAAACACACATCGGGAGATCACCGAGGGACGATCACGGTGGCCATTTCCTGACATGCCTCGCCTGTGGCCTTTTCAAGGGGAAAAGTGCTAGTAACCCTCTACAGAGAGGATTTGATTCCATTTCCCAGAGTGCCTTGAGCGCGCGGTTGGTTGGGATAATAAGCCCAGCGTTTCCCAGCATGCCTTGCGGTTTGGGCGAAAGAGCTTAGTTCACCCACAGGGCGCCTTGACTCCATTTCCCAGCGTGCCTTTGACAAGAGATATTTACATTTCCCTGTATCCCAGCCAATTGAATCACATCCTTGTCTGGCACTCAGGTATCAGGAAGCCACTAACACAATCAACCCCTCCTTCCTTGCAGAGAAACGGAGACAGGCCTGCCATTGCTAGAGGGCGAGGTTTTGCTGTGATGTCATATGGGCGCGCCAATTTCTTGCTTTTGTAGCTGTAGTACCAGCATAGCCGCCGCTAGAGGGCAATGTTTTGCTGGTGGTGTCATATGCGTGCACCAAATTTTTTTTGTGGTTTTTCTTTATTTTAGGTATGACAGGTGTGGTTTTTCTGAATTTTTATTACGCCAAAAAGCATTGAGATGGTATTGGAAACGCTGCGTCCAAATTTGATGCGATTTGGTCCAGCGGTTACGGAGCAAGGGTGTTTCGGACAAACGCGCAATGGGAACATTTTTATATAGATAGATTTTATGTGCCCCGACTGAAGCTTGTGGTTTCCCCTTGTGTCCGCAGCCTGCCCTCGGACGCCCTCGACAGCGGCGCCAGCCCCTCCTCGGACTCCATGGCCAAAGGCGGCGCCGCCGCCGCAACGGAACTGCCTGCCGCGGGATCGGAACCCGCTTCCCCATTCATCTTGATGGGTGACCTTTCCCCCAAGTGACTCGCCCTGGATGTACGCCGTCCCCTTTGCTATACCCACCTGCAGAGAAACCAGCGGCATAAAATCCCCGAGGGGCCGTCCGGATTCGGAGCGCCGAGTGCGAAACACCCTTCCTCCTCGGCAACGTTTTAATCCTTCTTGGGGCCCCAGCGCTGCCCGGCTTGCCGGTTTCCCTTTTAATTCTTTGGCTAGCGTCGGTTCGGTTTTCCTTTCAACGGCGAATTACTTTGCCAACGTCTCCTCGGATCGGGACTTTCCGTTTTGAAGAAATGACACCCGCGTTTCCTCCGGACTTCCCGGAAAAGCACCCCGTTTATATTCACATTAAAAAGGTCAGCGGGAAACCGGTCGCTGTCGCGATCCCTCGTTCCGAAGGTAAGAATGGAGTTCAAATCAAGCAAACTTGGCCCTCCAGCTGATTGGGGACTACAGCTCCCATGATCCCTAGCTAACAGCACCAGTGGTCAGGGATGATGGGAATTGTAGTCCCAAATTGTAGGTGTTTGGGGACTACAACTCCCATGATCCCTAGCTAACAGGACCAGTGGTCAGAATTGTAGTCCCAAATTGTAGATGTTTGGGGACTACAGCTCCCATGATCCCTAGCTAACAGGACCAGTGGTCAGGGATGATGGGAATTGTAGTCCCAAATTGTAGATGTTTGGGGACTACAACTCCCATGATCCCTAGCTAACCGGACCAGTGGTCAGGGATGATGGGAATTGTAGTCCCAAACTGTAGATGTTTTGGGGGCTATAACTCCCATCATCCCTAGCTAACAGGACCAGTTGTCAGGGATGATGGGAATTGTAGTCCCAAACTGTAGATGTTTTGGGGGCTATAACTCCCATCATCCCTAGCTAACAGGACCAGTGGTCAGGGATGATGGGAATTGTAGTCCCAAACTGTAGATGTTTGGGGACTACAACTCCCATCATCCCTAGCTAACAGGACCAGGGGTCAGGGATGATGGGAATTGTAGTCCCAAATTGTAGATGTTTGGCGACCACAACTCCCATGATCCCTAGCTCACAGGACCAGGGGTCAGGGATGATGGGAATTGTAGTCCCAAACTGTAGATGTTTTGGGGACTACAACTCCCATCATCCCTAGCTAACAGGACCAGTGGTCAGGGATGATGGGAATTGTAGTCCCAAACTGTAGATGTTTGGGGACTACAACTCCCATCATCCCTAGCTAACAGGACCAGGGGTCAGGGATGATGGGAATTGTAGTCCCAAATTGTAGATGTTTGGCGACCACAACTCCCATGATCCCTAGCTCACAGGACCAGTGGTCAGGGATGATGGGAATTGTAGTCCCAAACTGTAGATGTTTTGGGGACTACAACTCCCATCATCCCTAGCTAACAGGACCAGTGGTCAGGGATGATGGGAATTGTAGTCCCAAACTGTAGATGTTTGGGGACTACAACTCCCATCATCCCTAGCTAACAGGACCAGGGGTCAGGGATGATGGGAATTGTAGTCCCAAATTGTAGATGTTTGGCGACCACAACTCCCATGATCCCTAGCTCACAGGACCAGTGGTCAGGGATGATGGGAATTGTAGTCCCAAACTGTAGATGTTTTGGGGACTACAACTCCCATCATCCCTAGCTAACAGGACCAGTGGTCAGGGATGATGGGAATTGTAGTCCCAAACTGTAGATGTTTGGGGACTACAACTCCCATCATCCCTAGCTAACAGGACCAGGGGTCAGGGATGATGGGAATTGTAGTCCCAAATTGTAGATGTTTGGCAACCACAACTCCCATGATCCCTAGCTCACAGGACCAGTGGTCAGGGATGATGGGAATTGTAGTCCCAAATTGTAGATGTTTGGGGACTACAACTCCCATCATCCCTAGCTAACAGGACCAGGGGTCAGGGATGATGGGAATTGTAGTCCCAAATTGTAGATGTTTGGCGACCACAACTCCCATGATCCCTAGCTCACAGGACCAGTGGTCAGGGATGATGGGAATTGTAGTCCCAAACTGTAGATGTTTTGGGGACTACAACTCCCATCATCCCTAGCTAACCGGACCAGTGGTCAGGGATGATGGGAATTGTAGTCCCAAATTGTAGATGTTTGGGGACTACAACTCCCATCATCCCTAGCTAACAGGACCAGGGGTCAGGGATGATGGGAATTGTAGTCCCAAATTGTAGATGTTTGGCAACCACAACTCCCATGATCCCTAGCTCACAGGACCAGTGGTCAGGGATGATGGGAATTGTAGTCCCAAATTGTAGATGTTTGGGGACTACAACTCCCATCATCCCTAGCTAACAGGACCAGGGGTCAGGGATGATGGGAATTGTAGTCCCAAATTGTAGATGTTTGGCGACCACAACTCCCATGATCCCTAGCTCACAGGACCAGTGGTCAGGGATGATGGGAATTGTAGTCCCAAACTGTAGATGTTTTGGGACTACAACTCCCATCATCCCTAGCTAACCGGACCAGTGGTCAGGGATGATGGGAATTGTAGTCCCAAATTGTAGATGTTTGGGGACTACAACTCCCATCATCCCTAGCTAACAGGACCAGGGGTCAGGGATGATGGGAATTGTAGTCCCAAATTGTAGATGTTTGGCGACCACAACTCCCATGATCCCTAGCTCACAGGACCAGTGGTCAGGGATGATGGGAATTGTAGTCCCAAATGGTAGATGTTTTGGGACTACAACTCCCATCATCCCTAGCTAACCGGACCAGGGGTCAGGGATGATGGGAATTGTAGTCCCCAACACCTGGAGGGCCGGAGTTTGCCCATTTCTTGAGATGGAGGTACGCCGCTGTAAACTACGAGAAGCACGCTTAACTATGGCAAATGTCATTGGGCGCAAGAAATGATCTCTTCCAGGCTCCCGCTGTTTTGAGACTACAATTCCCATCATCCCTGAACACTGGTCCTGCTAGCTATCTGGCTCAATTTTTCATTTTATTTTTTCAAAGAAGCAACCGATGTTTAATCTACTAATTCCTTCTCGCAAGACCCAGTCTGGCTCCACTTTTTTATTTTATTTCCGAAAGAAGCGACCGATTCTTAAATCGACTGTGTCCCGCTATTTATTATTTATAATTCTGTAAAATAACGAGAATAACAATAGTCTGGTGAATTTCTAGAGTATTTTTTTATGATCGAAGCCCTTTCCCCCATAGTCCTGCGAGTGCTGGTCTGTTATCGACAGGCAACGTAGTCGGCCGAATTGGCGCGATTCCGGTTCTGCAACGTTTCTTGCCGTTCGGATTTGGGAAACTCCGGATTTCCTGCCGAGAAATGGCGCGTAATTCGAAGCGAAATTGTGCTTGTCTGGCTCGGAAAACCGGGGTGGGGAGAAGGACATTTGGCTTCCCTCTTCCGGGAATTTTTCCTTTGGAAAGCATTGGTTTCGAATCGGGAGTTGGGCCTATTGTTACCTGTATTCCGGTTTCCGCCTGGGACTTTGCTCGCCTCCAATAAATGTGCATATTGTAAAATGTGACCCAGAGGGTATCTTTTATTTTTTAAAAAGGACCATTTTATCCGCATACACACAACAAAAGCTTCGACCCAGAACAAACTTAGTTGGTCTCTAAGGGGCTACTGGACCATTTTTTAATATATATATTTCCATTTTATCCACGTGCGGATTGTATGTGTAGATACAGGTGACACTCGAAAAATTAGAATATTGTGGAAAAGTCCATTTATGTCAGCAACTGTTTTCATTAGCTACTGGAGTTTAATATATAAGATGGACGTGTTTCTTTTCCCCTGGAGATATTAGGGAAAGCTGAATAATTATTATTGTTATTATCAATTATATAAATTATATTAATAATAATTGTATTAATATATTAATATCAAGCCTTTATTTGTTACTAGTAGACATTAAGCCCGTTAAGTTAATTTGTTACTTTATTTGTTACTAGTAGACATTTGTTACTTTATTTGTTACTAGTAGACATTAAGCCCGCCGAGGAAGGGCGCGCTCGCCCTTCCTCGGCGCTGCGCTTCGGCTCCTGGGGGCTGGCGGCGGCGGCGCTTGCTCGCCTGGCTCGGGGAAGCGGGCGGAGGAGAGCAGTGGAGGCGGCGAGGTCCGGCCGGCGTGTCGTCCTGCGCGCTCGCCCTTACGCTGCTCTCCTCCGCCCGCTTCCCCGAGCCAGGCGAGCAAGCGCCGCCGCCGCCAGCCCCCAGGAGCCGAAGCGCAGCGCCGAGGAAGCGGCGAGGTCCGGCCGGCGTGTCGTTGTCCTGCGCCCGGAGCGCCACAGAGGAGCAGCCGCGATGAAATCGCTCGCCCGCCACCACTTGTAACGGCCGCAAGTCCACGTGAGCGTGCAACCGCCACTTCAGCAGTTTCGGCCGGCCGCTCGAAGTGTCTCTGCGTCAGCCATGTTCGCAGCCGCTCAGCTCATCCTCCCCAGCTCCGTGCGAGGCGGCGGCGCTGCCCCAACTGACGACGCGCGTGCGCTGCCGCTGCCTCCCGGACACGCCCCCCTCTCCGCCCGCTCCAATCCCTGCGTCCGTGGGGGACATGCGCAGTAGCGTAATTCCACTGACACACGGACTGGACGCAGGGACACAGGCACTTTATTATATAGGATAATTGTGATTATTATGGCATATAGCGGATGAAAACCCCAAAGCTGAAATTGTTAAGTTGGGGTTCTCATCAGCTGTACGCCATAATAATCACCATTATGACAAATAAAGGCTTGACATATCTCGCTTGGCATGTCATGAGTCTATCTCATATATTAGTTTCACCTTTTAAGTTGAATTACTGAAAGAAACGACCCTTTCCATGATATTTTTCGAGTTTCACCTGTACACTGTGCTGTTTGCGCTGGTGTCTCAACTGCTGCTAAATTTTTAAAAAAATCTGATTTAAATCCAAGAAATCTCATTATTATTAATAAAAATAATTTTATTTTCTAATAATTATAATAAAATTATAATATATTATTAATTCTAATAATATTGTTATTAATTGATATTAATATATTAATATAATTATTAATATAATTTATATAATTAATTAATAATAACAATAATAATTTGATTTTTTCATTATTAAGCTTTTTGAATTATTAAGCTACCCAAGAGTTATAACCATCTTAAATGCTGTAACCAGATAATATGACCTTGGAGAGCTGTGATGGGTGTATGTGTGTGTATGTGTGGCTTTTTTGGGTGGGTGGGTGTGTTTTGTGCTGTTTTTGTTTTTGTTTTTTCTTTCTTTCTGTTTTTTTACGGGACGGCATGCAATTCCGTTGCACTTGTATAGCGTTGTGCTTGTACTCGTGCAATGACAATAAATTATCTTATCTTTCCCTGACATCTCCAGGGGGAAAATTACCGTATTTTCCGCTCCATAAGATGCACCTGACCATAAGACGCACCTAGTTTTTTGAGGAGGAAAGGGGGAAAGCCCCCCTTTTTGAGGATCAGTTCAAAGTTGTGCATCTTCTTTTGGAAAAAGAAAAGACCCATTTGCAAAAGGAGCAGCTCAAAGTTGTTGTGCTGCTGCTTTTGCAAAGGAGAAAAGGCACATTTGCAAAAGGATCAGCTCAAAGTTGTTCTGCTGCTTTTGCAAAGGAGAAAAGACCCATTTGCAAAAGTTGTTGCGCTGCTGCTTTTGCAAAAGAGAAAAGACCCATTTGCAAAAGGAGCAGCTCAAAGCCCTTTCTACAGTTTCCAGACAGATAATCTAATCAGCCAGTCACATGTCGCTGGGGAAACCAACAGCCTCTTCTGCAGAAAGGGAGCCAGCGACCTCATCTCTCTCCCCGATCTCTTGCTGATCAGCTGTAAAGCGGCAGCCTTTCAACACCCCCTTCTCTCTTTGTAAAAGAAAAAGCTCCATCTTCTTTTGGTCTCTGAGCAATTCAGCTCCAGGGACCGTGCATTCGCTCCATAAGACGCACAGACATTTCCCCTTACTTTTCAGGAGGAAAAAAGTGCGTCTTATGGAGCGAAAAATACGGTATTAAGCTTTTTTACACGTCCAACCCAGCTGCCAGTCAGTGTTGACAACACTAAGCTAAGCAAAGGGCTGGCTCCTATCAAGACGGTTTCCTATAGTCCCAGCAACGCAATACCTATTACACAGGATGTTATCTACAGGTGAAACTCGGAAAATTAGAATATCGTGGAAAAGTCCATTGATGTCAGCAACTGTTTTCATTAGCTCCTGGAGTTTAATAGATGAGATAGACTCATGACATGCCAAGCGAGATATGTCAGGCCTTTATTGGTTATAATTGTGATGATTATGGCGTACAGCTGATGAAAACTGTTAAAATTGTTAATTTGGAGTTCTCATCAGCTGTACGCCATAATACCGTAATCACAATTATAACAAATAAAGGCTTGACATCTCTCGCTTGGCATGTCGTGAGTCTTATCTCATATATTCGTTTCACCTTTTAAGTGGAATTACTGGAAGAAACGACCCTTTCCACGAGATTCTCATTTTTCGAGTTTCACCTGTATAGCTTAGAAAATGTATATTCTATATCCTATATAATAATCTTGAAGTGTCCCTGCTTTTCCGTGTGTCACGGAAGTGCGTTGTGCGCATGTCACACGGGGATGCAGGGATTGGACAGCTCTACTGTCGTCCCCCCCAACAGGGACGCAGGCCGGAAGTCAGCGGCGGCGCACGCGCGGTGTCAGTTGGGGCAGCGCCGCCGCCTTGCACGGAGCCTCCTCCCTCGCTTCTTGCTAGCGGCGCCCGGCGGCGCCCACCTCGGCAGCAGCAGCAGCACCAGCCAAAGCGCGGGGGAAGCGCTCCCGCCGCCGCGCCTTGGATCCGGCCGCCGCCGATCGCCCTCCTCCTCCCCGCACCAGCGCCAGCCAAAGCGCGGGGGAAGCGCCGCTTTGCGGCGCTCCCGCCGCCACGCCTCGGATCCGGCCGCCGCCGCCGATCGCCCTCCTCCCCGCAGCAGCGCCAGCCAAAGCGCGGGGGGAGCCAACCAGCTCGCCCTGGCGCTGCTGCTCCTGTGGAGGGGCGGCGAGGTGGGCACTGGCGGGCGCCGCGGAACGCGCTCCAAGCGGGGGGAGCAGGGCGCGCCGGGGCCCCGCGAGCCGCTCTGCCGCCTCCTGCCTCCTCTTCCTCTAGAGCCCGTTAGTCAACGGGCTAACTTCAACTAGTTAATAATAATAATAATAATAAAGGTTTGGACCTTTAAAGCCCTACGCGGCCTAGGACCCTCGTACCTACGGGACCGCCTCTCCTGGTATGCCCCGCGGAAGACCCTAAGGTCCACAAATAATCACACGTTGGAGGTCCCAACCCATAAGGTGGCTAGACTGGTCTCAACCAGGGCCAGGGCCTTTTCAGTTTTGGCCCCAATTTGGTGGGACGCAATGTCTCAAGAGACCAGGGCCCTGCGGGATCTGACCTCTTTCCGCAGGGCCTGCAAGACGGAGCTGTTCCGCCTGGCCACTGAGTTGGATTCAGTCCAACCCTTGTGTTATAATACAACATTGTAATATAAGATCCTCCCCTATTGCTATAAATTCATGGGCTGTTGCATGAAGGCGGCTTTGTAAATCTTTTTAATCTGCATTTTAATTAATTGTTTTTTTCTTTGGTGTTTCATGTTTCATTGTGATTTTAATGGTGTGAGCCGCCCTGAGCCCGGCTTAGCCAGGGTACAAATAAAAATTATTATTATTAATACTATTATTATTATTATTATTATTATTATTATTATTATTATTATTAATTTTAAAATACAAGTTGTCAATCCACGTCCATGCACTTACTGGCTCCTGTTTGACATGGTACTGGAACGTCAGAACCGTAGCAATGAAGTTTTCAAACCTCAATTCAGGAAAGGCTGAGCTGTGGATGCCTTGAGATAGAATCGATCCTTCTTGCTTAGCCTCAGTTCCACGTTCTTTAAAATGGGAACACTCGAGGCTTCTGTGGGCAATCCCAGGTAAGCTCAGAGTGTTTGAAAGCGCTCTGACAGGGTGGATAAAAACCAATTTTTATTATTATTATTTTATTATTTTATTATTATTATTATTATTTATTATTATTATTTAAATATTTATTTATTATTATTATTTTAAAAAAAAGAAAATCGGATTTTTTTTGGATTCAAATCAGATTTTTAAAATAAAATGCTGACGGGGAGAAGAATCGTTCTAAAGAGAGTTTTCCATTTAGGTGACATTCTAGTCCAAAGGCAGCTGTGTCGAGCGTCGCCAAAGCTTTCGCAACAATGTCCGTTCCAATTTTACCCCAAAGTTGCGGAGCTTTTGAAAGGATGCTTTCAACGTGTTCCCCCACACTTTTATAACTCCCCTCACTGGTACCCACGCTTGAGAATATAATGACGATAGAATCAATGACAGGTTGCCGTGGGCAAACCCTCTTCTCAATTGGTAGACCAAGTTACAAGATTATACTGTATTTTCCGCTCCATAAGACGCACCTGACCATAAGACGCACCTAGTTTTTTGAGGAGGAAAGGGGGAAAGCCCCCCTTTTTGAGGATCAGTTCAAAGTTGTGCATCTTCTTTTGGAAAAAGAAAAGACCCATTTGCAAAAGGAGCAGCTCAAAGTTGTTGTTTTGCTGCTGCTTTTGCAAAGGAGAAAAGCCCCATTTGCAAAAGGAACAGCTCAAAGTTGTTGTTGTGCTGCTGCTTTTGCAAAGGAGAAAAGACCCATTTGCAAAAGGATCGGCTCAAAGTTGTTGTGCTGCTGCTTTTGCAAAGGAGAAAAGACCCATTTGCAAAAGGAGCAGCTCAAAGTTGTGCTGCTGCTTTTGCAAAGTAGAAAAGCCCCATTTGCAAAAGGATCCGCTCAAAGTTGTTGTGCTGCTGCTTTTGCAAAGGAGAAAAGCCCCATTTGCAAAAGGAGCAGCTCAAAGTTGTTGTTGTGCTGCTGCGTTTGCAAAGGAGAAAAGACCCATTTGCAAAAGGATCCACTCAAAGTTGTGCTGCTGCTTTTGCAAAGGAGAAAAGCCCCATTTGCAAAAGGAGCAGCTCAAAGCCCTTTCTACAGTTTCCAGGCAGATAATCTAAGCAGCCAGTCACATGTCGTAGGCAGAAAACCAGGAAGGGTTTTACCAGGTTTTGCCGCATGCAAACCACTGTCATTTATTACTTTTCCAAAATAAAAATAAATCTGGCGTTGCAGATTTGGCAGTCAACAATTCATCCGGCGTAGTCGTATGGTTGCAAAAGCTCGTCCTCTTTCCTCCTTTTGTAAAAGGGCGCCAGGGGTCAGCAACCTTTTCCAGCAGGGGGCCGGTCCACTGTCTCCCGGACCTTACGGGGGGGCAGACTATATATATATATATTTGGGGGGGGGATGAACAAATTCCTATGGCCCACAAATAACCCAGAGATGCATTTTAAATAAAAGCACACATTCTACTCAGGTAAAAAACACGCTGATTCACGGGCTGGATTTAGAAGGCGATCGGGCCGGATCCAGCCTTAGTTTGCCTACCCATGCTCTGGGCCATCTTTCCCCACCCCCCTTTTTCTTAAACCGGAGTCTCCCAAAACAGACGGAAAAATATGGCAGCTTCCACCGTCGGACGAGCGGCTTTCTGTTCCGCCACGCTGGCGTTTCCGCCTGTATTTAAATTTGCAATGCTTATAGGCAAATGAACATTGCAGATCGGAACTGCTGGCTCCTATGGCGGGTCAAACCCTGAATTTAAAAACATGCAATTTAAAAAGAACGCCCGAGGGAGATTTTTGCACGGCAGGCGTCGGCTAGAAATGCTTCTCCCAGCTCCTTTCCCTTCAACCATTTCATAGCTGTCGGTTTCCAGCAAATCTTTCCGGTAAAAACAGAGTTAAAACTTTCCTTTCCCACCCCCCAATAAAAGCGATGCAAATCGCCAGGTGATTTTTGCACCCAAACGAGAGTCAGAGCCCCACTTTCACGATGCGGATTTAAAACACGGTTTAAAAAAAAAAAGGGAGGAAAATGATGCGCTTCCGACTGCGTTCTTGCTCATGTTCTCAGGATGACCATAGTGATGAGACCTGCAAGAATAAGAAGGAAAAAATCCAATTATTTCAGCTTAACTTGAGAAATAACCTGCACCGAGAGGTTTGAGCAAGCGCATGAAAGCTTGTTCACTGGGAGCCAGATGCACGTTTGTGAATATATATATATATATATTTTCCAAATAATATTTATTAGTTTATATAAATATTTAACAAAGCTAGACAACCCCAGACATGTAAATGTGATTTAGTATATAGATGATATTTTCGATCTGAATTGTTTTATGCCTTTCTTTTCCCCCCCAAATAATATTTATTGGTTTTATACACATAAGCACAAACAATACCACACTCACACACAAGCAAAACAAAACAAAAATAAACAATACTACACCTACCAAATCTATAAATTTCTTTTCCTAGTTCCCTTAACATTTTAATTTGACTTCCTCCTGTCAATCCCTCTGTGTTTCATTTACATTTCTATTATTTCAATTGGCTATTTCATTATTCGTTTTCTTATGTTTCAATATTCTAATTTTCCTTACTTATATTACTTGAATCTTATTCTATTTTTACTTCCCCACTTATCATTATTCCTACTATCCTTATATTCAACTTCCTACTTCAACTTATTTCAATTAAACTTTCTAACTTCATATCCATCCTAAACACTCTATAAATCCTTATCCTTAATCATTTAATATTTTACTATTCTAAATTTAATCTGTAAACTACTGTAACTTCGACATTATTTCATTTCTACATTTTATAATATTTTTTAAGGTAGTCTTTGAATTTTTTCCAATCTTCTTCCACTGCTTCCTCCCTCTGGTCACGGAGTCTCCCGGTCAGTTCAGCGAGCTCCATATAGTCCACGTTTGTGAATATTTTTGAAACGTGGTTTCCATAGACCACTCCTCTCTGTGCAAACGCCGAAATGTCGGGGGGCTCAGATTCCCTTTCAGTTGCAATTCAGGGTGGATTGGATTCAAATCGATTTCAATCCCTCTTTCAATCACTAGTTGGTAAGACTTGATTTAAAAATCATTTTTTCCTTACAGAAAGGTTCCGCCTCGCTGGCATCCTCTAACAGGGACAACCCAGAGGAAGGTTTCCTTCTTGGAATCAAATTGTCAGAATAGTTTTTACAGTTCTATAAAAAAAAATGACTGATTTGGTTCTACTCTTAGAAATACATTGACAGATAATGATGAAATGGCGGTGAGGTTTCCATAAGTTAACTGTTTCTGTTTGGACAGTAGGAAAAAAATATTTTCGAAAATGTTTCCGCCCTTGATCTTATCTCAGGCGTATGGTATCAACATACCGGTAGTTAAATTTCAAAATTGGGACAAATCGGTTAATAGCTAGACCCTGCTCCTACAAATTGAAATTTTGCCTCCCCACGAGTGATAAAAACATAGGAATTGGACTCATTTAATTCTCAGTATGTTAAATTGTGAACTGATAAACATAAATTGTAGGTTTTATGTAGAGCAATCATAGTTGCATACTATTATGAGTGGCATTATATTCTTTATGTTTAGTACACCGTTTGCTTAATTGTTCCATCTAATTTTTTCAAAACCATTGGTTTTTCATGGACATTATCAACATGTTTTCTCTTAAATAAATAAATATTGCAGAAAAGAATAGTAGGCAACTATGATTGCTCTACATAAAACCTACAATTTATGTTTATTAGTTCACAATTTAACATACTGAGAATTAAAGGAGTCAAATTCCTATGTTTTTATCACTCGGGAGGCAAAAGTTCAATTTGTAGGAGCAGGGTCTAAATATTAACCGATTTGTCCCAAAATTGAAATTTAACTATTTTTATACCATACGCCTGAGATAAGATCAAGGGAGGAAACATTTTCAAAAAAAAAAAATTTATGACCCACCCTACTTTGCAAGTCGAGGAAACCGCATCTAAAACGGCCGCGACTTCCTTTCGGAAGTCGAAAAAATTCGGAAGCAGCGGCCGCTTTGATCCCTCGCAACTCGAAAAACTCGTAAGTCGGGTCATTCGGAAGTCGAGGGATCACTGTAGATTGTGGGGTTTTTTTACATTTCTTTACACATTTTCCTTTTTCCACTCTGCCCGGCCCCAAACCCCATAACGAAAGGACGGCAAAAAGATGCATACCTAATACGTAAGCCGCTACTAACTTTTGATTCACACTTAAGTGGAGGTAGAGAGGCACGAGGGAACCCCCTTCTCCCAGGGTGGGAAGCATGAGAGCCACAATGCACATGATCCCGAGGAACATGGTGAGCAAGCTCGGCCCCGATGAGGCAATTCTGTTTTCTGGAATTGCAAAGGAAATACATCAAAACAAAAGCATACAGAAAGAAGAATATCCAATAAAAGAGAAAGAAAGGAAAAGGGGGAAAAATGCAAAGAACAGTAGACGGCAAAAGAATAAAGATAAGTCTCACATTTCAATACAATAAACACTATTTTACATAATACAGTGGAACCTCGACTTACGAATTTAATGCGTTCCAAAAGCACACTCGTAAGTCGAAAATCGGCATTCCCATAGGAATGCATTGGAAACGTAAGTCGAAAAATTCGTAAGCTGAGTAAACCGCATCTAAAACTTCGTAAGCTGAGTAAACCGCATCTAAAATCCAAGCGGATTTCCTTCAGATTCCATGACCGTTCAGATTCCATGACCGTTTCCGTCCTTTTCCGATCCCGGAAGTTGCTTCTTCTGGAAGCGCCCCCAACCTATGAACTCGGGCCCCCCCTAGTCTCCTCCTCGGCTCTTTCCGTTTCAACTCCCTACGTAACGGAGGCGGCGGCGCTACCATTTCAGCATCTGACAGCCCCTCCACCGCGGAACTCCTTTCCTGACAATGTGTATACTGTATACAGTGGTACCTTGCCTAACGAAGATAATGCGTTCCGACGCGATCGCCGTTAGGCGAAAAAACGCGTCCGGCGAATCCCCATAGGAACGCACTGGGGAAAAATTCGTTAGTCGAAGAAATCCTATTCAAAAATTCGTTGGTCGAAGAAATCCTATTCAAAGCGGCCGCGACGTCTTTTCTGAAGTCGAAGAAATTCGTTTCCGGCGGCCATTTGGTTTTGCCGGAAGTCCTTCGTTAGGCGAAAAAGACGTTGGGCGAGTTATTCGTTGGTCGAGGTACCACTGTATGTCTATTTCCCCTTTTTCATTCGCCCAGTCATTCTAGACCCAGCCAGATTTTTACATGGGAACCATGTCTTTCTAAGTGGCCATTCAAGCAATTCCATTCCTCCTGGACTGCATTCATTGGCTTTCGTCTTCTTATAGCCGTCCACTTGGCCAGTTCCAAATATTCAAATAATTTACATTCCTCTTTGGTCGGTTACCTGGTTACCCTTCCATAGAATCAGAGTTGGAAGAGACCCCAAGGGCCATCCAGTCCAACCCCCTGCCAAGCAGGAACACCATCAAAGCATTCTTGACAGGTGGAATACTGTGTCCAGTTCTGGGCACCCCAGTTCAAGAAGGATACTGACAAGCTGGAACGTGTCCAGAGGAGGGCAACCCAAATGGTCCAAGGCCTGGAAACGATGCCTTATGAGGAACGGCTTAGGGAGCTGGGTATGTTTAGCCTGGAGAAGAGAAGGTTCAGGGGGGATATGATAGCCATGTTCCAATATATCAAAGGATGTCATCTAGAGCAGTGTTTCCCAACCAGTGTGCCTCCAGATGTTTTGGGACTACAACTCCCATCATCCCTCGCTAGCAATACCAGTGGTCAGGGATGATGGGAATTGTAGTCCCAAAACATCTGGAGGCACACTGGTTGGGAAACACTGATCTAGAGGAGGGAGAAAGGTTGTTTTCTGCTGCTCCAGAGAAGCGGACACGGAGCAATGGATTCCAACTACAAGAAAGAAGATTCCACCTAAACATTAGGAAGAACTTCCTGACAGTAAGAGCTGTTCGACAGTGGGATTTGCTGCCAAGGAGTGTGGTGGAGTCTCCTTCTTTGGAGGTCTTGAAGCAGAGGCTTGACAGCCACCTGTCAGGAATGCTTGGATGGTGTTTCCTGCTTGGCAGGGGGTTGGGCTGGATGGCCCTTGGGGTCTCTTCCAACTCTAGGATTCTATGATTGACAGGCACCTGTCAGGAATGCTTGGATGGTGTTCCTGCTTGGCAGGGGGTTGGACTGGATGGCCCTTGGGGTCTCTTCCAACTCTACGATTCTATGATTCTATGATTGACAGCCATCTGTCAAGAATGCTCTGATGGTGTTTCCTGCTTGGCAGGGGGTTGGACTGGATGGCCCTTGGGGTCTCTTCCAACTCTACGATTCTATGATTCTATGATTGACAGCCACCTGTCAGGAATGCTTGGATGGTGTTCCTGCTTGGCAGGGGGTTGGACTGGATGGCCCTTGGGGTCTCTTCCAACTCTACGATTCTATGATTCTATGATTGACAGCCATCTGTCAAGAATGCTCTGATGGTGTTTCCTGCTTGGCAGGGGGTTGGACTGGATGGCCCTTGGGGTCTCTTCCAACTCTACGATTCTATGATTCTATGATTGACAGCCATCTGTCAAGAATGCTCTGATGGTGTTTCCTGCTTGGCAGGGGGTTGGACTGGATGGCCCTTGGGGTCTCTTCCAACTCTACGATTCTATGATTCTATGATTGACAGGCACCTGTCAGGAATGCTTGGGTGGTGTTTCCTGCTTGGCAGGGGGTTGGACTGGATGGCCCTTGGGGTCTCTTCCAACTCTACGATTCTATGATTCTATGATTGACAGCCATCTGTCAAGAATGCTCTGATGGTGTTTCCTGCTTGGCAGGGGGTTGGACTGGATGGCCCTTGGGGTCTCTTCCAACTCTACGATTCTATGATTCTATGATTGACAGCCACCTGTCAGGAATGCTTGGATGGTGTTTCCTGCTTGGCAGGGGGTTGGACTGGATGGCCCTTGGGGTCTCTTCCAACTCTACGATTCTATGATTCTATGATTGACAGCCACCTGTCAGGAATGCTTGGATGGTGTTTCCTGCTTGGCAGGGGGTTGGACTGGATGGCCCTTGGGGTCTCTTCCAACTCTACGATTCTATGATTCTATGATTGACAGCCATCTGTCAAGAATGCTCTGATGGTGTTTCCTGCTTGGCAGGGGGTTGGACTGGATGGCCCTTGGGGTCTCTTCCAACTCTACGATTCTACGATTCTATGATTGACAGCCACCTGTCAGGAATGCTTGGATGGTGTTCCTGCTTGGCAGGGGGTTGGACTGGATGGCCCTTGGGGTCTCTTCCAACTCTACTATTCTATGATTCTATGATTGACAGCCACCTGTCAGGAATGCTTGGATGGTGTTCCTGCTTGGCAGGGGGTTGGACTGGATGGCCCTTGGGGTCTCTTCCAACTCTACGATTCTATGATTCTATGATTGACAGCCACCTGTCAGGAATGCTTTGATGGTGTTTCCTGCTTGGCAGGGGGTTGGACTGGATGGCCCTTGGGGTCTCTTCCAACTCTAGGATTCTATGATTCTATGATTGACAGCCACCTGTCAGGAATGCTTGGGTGGTGTTTCCTGCTTGGCAGGGGGTTGGACTGGATGGCCCTTGGGGTCTCTTCCAACTCTACGATTCTATGATTCTATGATTGACAGCCACCTGTCAGGAATGCTTGGATGGTGTTTCCTGCTTGGCAGGGGGTTGGACTGGATGGCCCTTGGGGTCTCTTCCAACTCTACGATTCTATGATTCTATGATTGACAGCCATCTGTCAAGAATGCTCTGATGGTGTTTCCTGCTTGGCAGGGGGTTGGACTGGATGGCCCTTGGGGTCTCTTCCAACTCTAGGATTCTATGATTCTATGATTGACAGCCACCTGTCAGGAATGCTTGGGTGGTGTTTCCTGCTTGGCAGGGGGTTGGACTGGATGGCCCTTGGGGTCTCTTCCAACTCTACGATTCTATGATTCTATGATTGACAGCCACCTGTCAGGAATG
Organism: Darevskia nairensis; assembly: GCA_034642065.1. Lineage (NCBI taxonomy): Eukaryota > Metazoa > Chordata > Lepidosauria > Squamata > Lacertidae > Darevskia > Darevskia nairensis. The sequence continues at coordinate 75,979 of JAWWNI010001559.1, read as the reverse complement.
CTTTGATGGTGTTTCCTGCTTGGCAGGGGGTTGGGCTGGATGGCCCTTGGGGTCTCTTCCAACTCTAGGATTCTATGATTCTATGATTGACAGCCACCTGTCAGGAATGCTTTGATGGTGTTTCCTGCTTGGCAGGAGGTTGGACTGGATGGCCCTTGGGGTCTCTTCCAACTCTACGATTCTATGATTCTATGATTGACAGCCACCTGTCAGGAATGCTTGGATGGTGTTTCCTGCTTGGCAGGGGGTTGGACTGGATGGCCCTTGGGGTCTCTTCCAACTCTACGATTCTATGATTCTATGATTGACAGCCATCTGTCAAGAATGCTCTGATGGTGTTTCCTGCTTGGCAGGGGGTTGGACTGGATGGCCCTTGGGGTCTCTTCCAACTCTACGATTCTATGACTCATGTCAAAACATGCAGATCCCCGGTCGGTCCACAGGCTGGATTGTGGAATTGTTGTTATTCTGTCTCTCACAGCTATAATAAACCTACCATTAAAATTATGGACTGGTCATTTCTTTGTCAGAGGGCAAATGGGCAAATTCAGCAGGGGATCGAATACTTCCTTCCCTCCCCCTCGCTAGCTACACACACATATATACCGTATTTTTCGCTCCATAAGACGCACTTTTTTCCTCCTAAAAAGTCAGGGGAAATGTCTGTGCATCTTATGGAGCGAATGTGTGGTCCCTGGAGCTGAACTGCCCAGGGGCAAAAGCAGATCCTGCTTTTTAAAAAAAAAAAGAGAGAGAGAGAAGGGGGTGTTGAAAGGAAGTCCGCTGAGCAGCTGCTCAGCAAACGATCGGGGAGAGAGATAAGGGAGAGAGATTCCCCCTTGCAGAGGGAGGCTGTTTCCCCAGCGTCATGTGACTGGCTGATTCGATTATCTGTCTGGAAACTGTAGAAATGGCTCCCTTTCCTGAAGCTGCAGAACTGTGAGTTCAACCCCATAAAGCAGGGTTTTTTTCCCTTTGCAAAGTAAGCTCAACAACTTTGAGCTGATCCTCAAAAAATGGCGCTTTTCTCCTTTGCAAAAGAAGCTGCAGAGATTTGAGCTGATCCTCCAAAAAATGGGGCTTTCCCCCTCTAAAAACTAGGTGCGTCCTATGGTCAGGTGTGCCTTATAGAGCGAAAAATACAGTATATATATATGGTTTGACCTTGCTGGCATCCTCTTCATAGTGACAAGCAGAGGAAGGTTTCCTTTTTTCTGAATCATAAAATCCTTTTTTTTTTCCTTACAGAACGTTTCAACCTTGCTGGCATCCTCTTCATATTGACAAGCCGAGGAAGGTTAAGCTCGCAAGGGGACTTGATGGGGCACCGTCATCGTACTATCCAAGAAGTAATTGCAGCGATAAATGACACACAATGGGAGTGAGAACTTAAAGGACTCGCAAGGTGACAAGGACGGGCGGAGGGGAGTCAAATGGGTGTGCTCCTCCATCCTTTCTTTCTGACCCTTTCTCTTTCCTGTCTTTGGTTTGGGGAGATGAAGCGGCTGTACCTTATTGTCTGTCTGTTTGTAAATATGCTGAAATAAAACATTAAAAAGTCAAATGGGTGTGGTCCTCCATCTTTTTCTTTCTTTCTGACCCATTCCCTTTACTCTCTTTGGTTTTGGGGGTTAAGTGCTGGTTTTCCTCAACCTCGGCCCTCCAGCTGTTTTGAGACTACAATTCCCATCGTCCCTGACCACTGGTCCTGCTAGCTAGGGATCATGGGAGTTATAGACCAAAAACAGCTGGAGGGCCCAGGTTGAGGGAAACCAGCACCTTAAACCTGACCAATAGGGTGGGTCATAAAAAAAAATTTTTGGAAAATGTTTCCTCCCTTGATCTTATCTCAGGTGTATGGTATAAACAGAGTTAAATTTCAAATTTGGGACAAATCGGTTAATAGGTAGACCCTGCTCCTACAAATTGACATTTTGCCTCCCCATGAGTGATAAAAACATAGGAATTGGACTCATTTAATTCTCAGTATGTTAAATTGTGAACTAAAAAACATACATTGTAGGTTTTATGTAGAGCAATCATAGTTGCATACTATTATTTTCTGCAATATTTATTTATTTAAAATAAAACATGTTGATAATGTATTTAATTCTCAGTATGTTAAATTGTGAACTAATAAACATACATTGTAGGTTTTATGTAGAGCAATCATAGTTGCATACTATTATTTTCTGCAATATTTATTTATTTAAAATAAAACATGTTGATAATGTATTTAATTCTCAGTATGTTAAATTGTGAACTAATAAACATACATTGTAGGTTTTATGTAGAGCAATCGTAGTTGCATACTATTATTTTCTGCAATATTTATTTATTTAAAATAAAACATGTTGATAATGTATTTAATTCTCAGTATGTTAAATGGTGAACTAATAAACCTAAATTGTAGGTTTTATGTAGAGCAATCATAGTTGCATACGATTATGAGTGGTGTTGTATTGTTTATGTTTAGTACACCGTTTGCTTAATTGTTCCACCTAATTTTTTTCAAAACCATTGGTTTTTCATGTACATTATCAACATGTTTTCTCTTAAATAAATCAATATTGCAGAAAATCATAGTATGCAACTATGATTGCTCTACACAAAACCTACAATTTATATTTCTTAGTTCACCATTTAACATACTGAGAATTAAAGGAGTCCAATTCCTATGTTTTGATCACTCGTGGGGAGGCAAAATGTCAATTTGTAGGAGCAGGGTCTACCTATTAACCGATTTGTCCCAAATTTGAAATTTAACTATGTTAATACCATATGCCTGAGATAAGATCAAGGGAGGAAACATTTCCGAAAAAGTTTTTTTGATGACCCACCCTAGCCTCCAGGCACTCACACAGGACCTTCACCGCCTTCACTGGTTCTGATTTGAAAGAGAGGTAGAGCTGGGTATCATCCGCATACTGGTGAACACCCAGCCCAAACCCCCTGGTGATCTCTCCCAGCGGTTGCATATAGATGTTAAAAAGCATGGGGGGCAGTGGCACCCCACAAGTGAGAGCCCAGGGGTCCGGACGCTCATCCCCCACCACCACTTTCTGAACACGGCCCAGGAGGAAGGAGCGGAACCACTGTATAACGGTATAACTGGGAGCCAGTGCGGCTGGCATAGCGCTGGGTGGACGTGGTCCCATGGCAGGGACCCCACAAGAAGCCTCGCCGTGGTGTTCTGCGCCCGCCGGGGTTTCTGGGTCGGCTTAGAGGGCAGCTCCCCAAAACTAGGAGGTGACCGCCGCATGGATCACAGTGGCAAGGTCAGGACAAGGGAGGTAAGGGATCGGCTCCTTGGCACGGCGGCGGTGGGGAAACGCCGCCTTTGCTGTAGCTGCAACCTGCGCCACCATATTGCCTGGTTGTAAATATGCTTAAATACCGTATTTTCCGCTCTATAAGGCGCACCTGACCATAGGACGCACCTAGTTTTTAGAGGGGAAAAGCCCCAATTTTTTGAGGATCAGCTCCAATTCCTGCAGCTTCTTTTGCAAAGGAGAAAAGCCCCATTTTTGAGGATCAGCTCCAATTCCTGCAGCTTCTTTTGCAAAGGAGAAAAGCCCCATTTTTGAGGATCAGCTCAAATTCCTGCAGCTTCTTTTGCAAAGGAGAAAAGCCCCATTTTTGAGGATCAGCTCAAATTCCTGCAGCTTCTTTTGCAAAGGAGAAAAGCCCCATTTTTGAGGATCAGCTCCAAGTTGTTGAGCTTCCTTTGCAAAGGGGGAAAACCCTGTTTTGTGGGGTTTAACTCACAGTTCTGCAGCTTCAGGAAGCCATTTCTACAGTTTCCAGACAGATAATCTAATCCGCCAGTCACATGTCGCTGTGGAAACAGCCTTCTTCTGCAAGGGGGCGGGGCTGGAATATCTCTCCCTTATCTCTCTCCCCGATCAATTTGCTGAGCAGCTGCTCAGGGGGCTTCCTTTCAACACCCCCTTCTCTCTCTTTTTTTAAAAAAGCACGATCTGCTTTTGCCCCTGGGCAGTTCAGCTCCAGGGACCACACATTCGCTCCATAAGACGCACAGACATTCCCCCTTACTTTTTAGGAGGGAAAAAGTGCGTCTTATAGAGCGAAAAATACGGTAAATAAGGAAGAAGAAAAGACAACAATGGCCAGATTCTACTAGCGCCAGCTCGGAAGACAGAAGAAAGCCCAACCAAAGAGCAACGGCAAGAGAAACTCGTGGGATATGCAGAATTGACAAAATGAACAGAGAAATTACAGGGGCAACAAAGAGAATGGGAACCATTTACGATATATATGAGGAGGCGGCATGAAGAGTTGGACTCATTGGCAGGGTTTGAGTAAACATTCACAAATGTACAGGTGAAACTCGAAAAATGAGAATATCGTGGAAAAGTCCATTTATGTCAGCAACTGTTTTCATTCGCTACTGGAGTTTAATATATGAGATAGACTCATGACATGCCAAGCGAGAGATGTCAAGCCTTTGTTTGTTATCAGGGTGGATAAAAATCACCGATTTTTTTAAAAAAAATCAAAAAATTCGGATTTTTTTGATTTAAATCGGATTTTTAAAATAAAATGCTTTTGGAGGAAAAATCTTTCTAAACTAGTAAATTAAGCCCGTTGAGATAACGGGCTCTAGAAGATATGTGTTGAAACATTTTTTTAATAGAGACAGAAAAGAGAAACAAACCAACAAACACATGCCACATCCCCTTCCTTCCACCCCCCCCCCTTAGTTGAACAGCTTTTGGTAACCCTTTTCCCGATTCCTTTTTTACCCCCTATTATTATTTTTGTATTCCAAATTCTTCAACTTCAAATTTCTTCATCAACTATAAATCCCCTTAACTTCTATTCTGCTGGATTTACTGAAGACCTGCTAGGTTATTCACTTGTTTATAGTGGTTCTGAAAATATTCAGCAAACATTTCCCAGTCCTCCTTTATATTCTTTATCAGCCTTTTATCTCTCTCTCTCTCCTTATATATATATAATTTTGTTTTCAATGTCAAACATTCATTTTTACATCCTTAAGCTATAAATGACTCCCCTTCTTCTCTTTCCATGGTTCATTTTACGCATCATATAAATCCCTGCGTACTTTACAAAAGCTATACCATTCCTTATTCCATTACTGCATCCATCAAAATTTGTGTACACTGTTGAAATTATGTGAACGCCGGCAGCGTTTTCAGCTGCGATTTCTTTTTGTGTGTGTGCTGTTTTAGGCAGCTCTCAGCACTTCACTTGACAGCAAGCAAGGCGCACGGGCTTCGCTTTCTGAGCAGGCAGGGAAAGGGTTGCTGCCGCTGCTGCTGTGACCGGGTTGTGCGTACGATCCTTTCCCCCACCGACCTTGACGGGGCTTACTTCCGAGTAAGGCAGCACTAAGATCTGCCCCATTTTCAGGCTACCCATCCTACTGAAGCCCAACTTGGGGGTGGGGGGTGGGCGGCGAGGGTGTTGCTTCTGGGCAGCAGGCGCTGCTTCCTTGAGCAGGGCTGCCTTCAGATGTCTTTTTTTAAAAAACCACATAGCTGTTTATCTGTTTGGCGTCTGCTTGGGAGGACTCTTGGCAAGGCGTTTTAAGGTTTTGACAGGCAGCCTCTACTCAGAGGTAAGGCGTACTGAATCCAGCGGGTCTTGCTCCAAAATCAGCGAGGTGTGGATCCTCAGCTGCTGCAAATTTGTCGTGTAAACCGCCTTGCACCGGGTGGGGAGGCCGGCAGCAGCGGAAGAAGACACATATGCATGTGTTGTTTTTCCCCAAATAAATAGGTTAGGTAGATAGCCTTGGTGCATTTCTATGGATGGCGTTGCGCAGTTAAAAATAAATATAATTTAAGCTTTTGCATGGCCATTCGAGCGATGCACTGAGGCAAATGGCTGATTAATTAGCCGGCCTCCTGTGAAAGCTACTCCCTTCTGGCGGGCAGGGAGTGTTTTCAAACTCCTGCACGCGAGGGTGGGTCAGACCCAGCGACTTCGCCCGATCCCGACAGGAGGGGGGAAAGGAGGGCGAAGCAATGGCGGCGCAGCGAGGGGCTCAAAGAGTGGGCTGCAAAAACCCCTCGGCAACCACGGTGGGTAGGCAGAGAGCTGCGGAGGGCGGTGGCCCCCAAGGGCCAGCTGCAGCTTTCTCGCGTGCGGGAGCTCCAGTAAAGAGTCTTCAGGCGTGCCAAGCAAGAATCCGCGCTCGCTCTCCCCACCATCCGGCCGGCCCTCAGCATGGCGGGCGGACCCGTCGCCGCGGCTCCCGGGGGGCTGGATCCGGCTGTCACGGCCGGAAAGAGCGACGGCGGGAGAGGCGGCAGCGGGGGCGGCGGCGGCGGGGGAGGCCCCAGGGTGAGCGACAGCCCGAGCGGCGGCATCGGCGGCGGGTGAGCCGAGGCGGCCGCCAGGGACACTCCCGAGTCCAGCGGCTGCGCCCCCCAGGCGTGGACCCCAATGCCTGCCACTGGAAGAAGTACCGCTTCATCGTCCTCAACTCTCCCGGGAGCAGAAGGAGAAGCGGGGGGAGGGGGAGGGGCCAAGTTGCGGGGAGAGGAGGAGGAGGAAGCCGCCCTCGAAGGCTTCCGGCGCCCGCCATGGACGTCCAGCGGCTTTGCAGGGGCCCGGCCGGCTTCGCGCCGCTTCCCCCGCGCTTCGGCGAGGGTGTGTAGGCAGCGGCGGGAGCCTCCAAGAACGGGAGGCGCTTCGGCGAGGGTGTGAAGGCGGCGGCGGGGAACGGCGCTTCGCGCCGCTTCCCCCGCCGCGGCCTCTCCATTGGCGGCCGAGCGCAGCAAAGGCGGCGGCGGGAGCCTCCATAGGTGGGCGGCGGCGGCGGCGGCAGCTTCCCCCCGGCAATGGCGGCGGCGCAGTTTCGCCCGGCCGGAAGTGCCTCTGCATCGTCCCGCCCCCCTCTCCACCCCCTCCAATCCCTGCGTCCGTCTGTGCCATGCGTCACTTCCGTGACACACAGAAAATTGCCGGTGGACGCAGGGACACTTGAAGATTATAATATAGGATATAGTCTTCTATTTAAGTTACATTGTAGTCCAAAGGCTATTCATCAGGAAATATGGATTTGTTTTAAGTTTATCAAGTGTGCTAAAACTCAGTCTAAGTTTTTTTTTTAAAAATGTTTAACCACATCAGTTAACAAACATGGATACATATGCTATCATGTTATTGTTTTAAGTGTGCTAAAACTCAGTCTAAGTTTTATTTTAAAAAATGTTTAACCACATCAGTTAACAAACATGGATACATATGCTATCATGTTATTGTTTTAGTTAAATAAATTGTTTAAATGGTTATTAAGGAAATGATTATTTTTCTCCTTCCAATAAAGTACAGCAGAAAAGTTGTCCAAATATAAACAGTTAACTTTTTAAACCTCACCATAATTTCATAATTATCTGTCTATGTATTTCTAGTAGTATAACCAAATCAGTCATTTTTGATATAACTGTAAAAACTACTCTGAAAATTTATTATTCCAAAAATGAAACCTTCATATGGTTGTAAATATTAAGATTATACCAGCAAGAATGAGTCTTTCTGTAAAAAAATTTTTTAATCAAGTCTTACTGACTTGTGATTTAAATCAAGCCTTACTGACTAGTGATTTAAATAATGATTTAAATCGTGATTTAAATCAATTTGATTTAAATAAAATCCACCGTTTGTTATAATTGTGATGATTATGGCGTACAGCTGATGAAAACCCCAAAGTTGAAATTGTTAAGTTGGGGTTCTCATCAGCTGTACGCCATAATCATCACAATTATAACAAATAAAGGCTTGACATATGTCGCTTGGCATGGCATGAGTCTATCTCATATATTCGTTTCACCTTTTAAGTTGAATTACTGAAAGAAATGACCCTTTCCACGATATTCAAATTTTTCGAGTTTCACCTGTATATGAAGAGACAACATGAAGAGTTGGACTCATTGGCAGGGTTTGAGTAAACATTCACAAATGTATATAACAAAGGTAGGCAAACGACGTCCCTGGAGCCGGATCTGGCCCAATTGCCTTCTGACCGTCCAGGAACCGGTGTGTTTTTCCACGAGTAGAATGTGCCCTTTTATTTAAAATGCATCTCTGGATTATTTGTGGGGCATAGGCTAAAAAAAGTTTGCTGACCACTGGTTAATAATAATAATAATAATAATAGATGTAAATGTATTGGGAATTCATTGGGGAAATAAGACGCAGGATAAATAAATTTAAAGTAAAGTGGAAGTATGAGGGAAGTCATAGAATCATAGAATCGTAGAGTTGGAAGAGACCCCAAGGGCCATCCAGTCCAACCCCCTGCCAAGCAGGAAACACCATCCAAGCATTCCTGACAGGTGGCTGTCAATCATAGAATCGTAGAGTTGGAAGAGACCCCAAGGGCCATCCAGCCCAACCCCCTGCCAAGCAGGAAACACCATCCAAGCATTCCTGACAGGTGGCTGTCAAGCCTCTGCTTCAAGACCTCCAAAGAAGGAGACTCCACCACCCTCCTTGGCAGCCAATCCCACTGTCAAACAGCTCTTACTGTCAGGAAGTTCTTCCTAACGTTGAGGTGGAATCTTCTTTCTTGTAGTTGGAATCCATTGCTCTGTGTCTGCTTCTCTGGAGCAGCAGAAAACAACCTTTCTCCCTCCTCTAGATCAGTGTTTCCCAACCAGTGTGCCTCCAGATGTTTTGGGACTACAATTCCCATCATCCCTGACCACTGGTATTGCTAGCGAGGGATGATGGGAGTTGTAGTCCCAAAACATCTGGAGGCACACTGGTTGGGAAACACTGCTCTAGATGACATCCTTTTATATATTTGAACATGGCTATCATATCGCCCCTGAACCTTCTCTTCTTCAGGCTAAACATACCCAGCTCCCTAAGCCGTTCCTCATAAGGCATCGTTTCCAGGCCTTGGACCATTTTGGTTGCCCTCCTCTGGACACGTTCCAGCTTGTCAGTCTCCTTCTTGAACTGGGGTGCCCAGAACTGGACACAGTATTCCAGGTGAGGTCTGACCAGAGCGGAATACAGTGGTCCTATTCCTTCCCTTGATCTAGATGCTCTACTCCTATGGATGCAGCCCAGAATTGCATGGGCTTTTTGAGCTGCTGCATCACACTGTGGACTCATGTCAAGTTTGTGGTCTACCAAGACTCCTAGATGCTATATTCCTATTGATGCAGCCCAGAATTGCATGGGCTTTTGGAGCTGCTCCATCACACTGTGGACACATGTCAAGTTTGTGGTCTACCAAGTCTACCAAGACTCCTAGATGCTCTACTCCTCTGGATGCAGCCCAGAATTGCATGGGCTTTTTGAGCTGCTCCATCACACTGTGGACTCATGTCAAGTTTGTGGTCTACCAAGTCTACCAAGACTCCTAGATGCTCTACTCCTATGGATGCAGCCCAGAATTGCATGGGCTTTTTGAGCTGCTCCATCACACTGTGGACACATGTCAAGTTTGTGGTCTACCAAGTCTACCAAGACTCCTAGATGCTCTACTCCTCTGGATGCAGCCCAGAATTGCATGGGCTTTTTGAGCTGCTGCATCACACTGTGGACTCATGTCAAGTCCCGGGGCAGGAAAATATTGAAAGTTGTTACGGAGATATTTCATAAAGGATGTATATATTGAAAAAACCAATAAACTATTTAAAAAAAAATGCTTAAATGAAACATTTCTAAAAAGACAAAGAGAGAAAGGGGCAGGTATACAGCGCCAAAAAGCAATGGCGTCCCAACCATCCAACTACCTGGCTGGCACAAAGCCTGCTCGAAAAAGATGCTCTCTGCTAGATGCTCCGTGATCCTCTTCTCCTCCTCCTCCTTCGGCTCTTTGGCTGCTGGGAGGAGCGTGGCGATGACCTCTTTCCTCCCCAGCGCTTTCCTCTGGCTCTGCTCGGAGACCTGGAGCCGGAACTTGTCAATCACGCCATAGTGGAGAGGCCGGACGTCTCGGTGACGGATGACGCTGTAACAGGAGTAGGGAGTTTTCTTTTTCCGTTCACAACAGGCATCCCCAACCTGCGGCCCTCCAGATGTTTTGGCCTACAACTCCCAGGATTCCTAGCTAACAGGAGCCAGGGTGGATAAAAATCAATGATTTTTTTAAAAAAATCAAAAAATCGGATTTTTTTGATTTAAATCGGATTTTTTTAATTAAATTGGATTTTTTGATTTAAATCGGATTTCTTTTTATTTAAATCGGATTTTTTGATTTAAATCGGATTTCTTTTTATTTAAATCGGATTTCTTTGATTTAAATCAGATTTTTTTTTATTTAAATCGGATTTTTTTTTATTTAAATCGGATTTTTTTTTATTTAAATTGGATTTTTAAAATAAAATGCTTTTGGAGGAAAAATCTTTCTAAATATAGCCTTCTATTTAAGTTACATTGTAGTCCAAAGGCTATTCATCAGGAAAGAAGGATTTGTTTTAAGTTTATCAAGTGGGCTAAAACTCAGTCTGTTTTTTTAAAAAAATGTTTAACCACATCAGTTAACAAACATGGATACATATGCTATCATTTTATTATTTTAGTTAAATAAATTGTTTAAATGGTTATTAAGGAAATGATTATTTTTTTCCTTCCAATAAAGTACAGCAGAAAAGTTGTCCAAATATAAACAGTTAGCTTATTAAACCTCACCATCATTTCATCATTATCTGTCTATGTATTTCTAGTAGTGTAACCAAATCAGTAATTTTTGATATAACTGTAAAAACTATTTATTCCAAAAATGAAACCTTCATATCGTTGTAAATATTAAGATTATACCAGCAAGAATGAGTCTTGCGGTAAAAAAAATATTTAAATCAAGTCTTACTGACTAGTGATTTAAATCAAGCCTTACTGACTAGTGATTTAAATCGTGATTTAAATCTTGATTTAAATCAATTTGATTTAAATCAAATCCACCCTGAACAGGACCACATATCTCTTTGCTCAAATTGAGCGCTGACCTCCTCCTGTTCCCCTCCCTGACTTCCATATGCAATCATTTCTATCTTCGCATTTCTAAAAGGCCCTATTTACCTTATCTCAGGCTTCCTCAACCTCGGCCCTCCAGCTGTTTTGAGACTACAATTCCCATCGTCCCTGACCGCTGGTCCTGCTAGCTAGGGGAGTGGTAGGCCAAAAACATCTGCAGTAGGGTGGGTCATAAAAAACTTTTTTTCGAAAATGTTTCCTCCCTTGATCTTATCTCAGGCGTATGGTATAAACATAGTTAAATTTCAATTTTGGGACAAATTGGTTAATATGTAGACCCTGCTCCTACAAACTGAAATTTTGCCTCCCCACGAGTGATAAAAACATAGGAAGTGGACTCATTTAATTCTCAGTCTGTTAAATGGTGAACTAATCAACATAAATTGTAGGTTTTATGTAGAGCAATCATAGTTGCATGCTATTATTTTTGGCAATATTTATTTATTTAAAATAAAACATGTTGATAATGTATTTAATTCTCAGTATGTTAAATGGTGAACTAATCAACACAAATTGTAGGTTTTATGTAGAGCAATCATAGTTGCATACTATTATGAATGGCGTTGTATTGTTTATGTTTAGTACACCGCTTGCTTAATTGTTCCACCTAATTTTTTCCAAACCATTGGTTTTTCATGTACATTCTCAACATGTTTTATCTTAAATAAATAAATATTGCAGAAAATAATAGTATTTGACTCATTTAATTCTCAGTATGTTAAATTGTGAACTAATCAATATAAATTGTAGGTTTTATGTAGAGCAATCACAGTTGCATGCTATTATTTTCGGCAATATTTATTTATTTAAAATAAAACATGTTGATAATGTATTTAATTCTCAGTATGTTAAATGGTGAACTAATCAACATAAATTGTAGGTTTTATGTAGAGCAATCATAGTTGCATACTATTATGAATGGCGTTGTATTGTTTATGTTTAGTACACCGCTTGCTTAATTGTTCCACCTAATTTTTTCCAAACCATTGGTTTTTCATGTACATTCTCAACATGTTTTATCTTAAACTAGTAAATTAAGCCTGTTAACAAAAACAGGCGCTAGAAAGCTCTCTCTCTCTCTCTCTCTCTCTCTCTCTCTCTCTCACACACACACACACACACACACACAGAGAGATGCAGGAGCGGGAAGGCGAGAGGGCTGGCAAGGCGAGGGGCGCGGGGTGTGGGGAGAAGAAGAGGGCAGCACTGGGAATGAGGGGCTCGACGGCGGCGGGGTAGAACTGGCAAGCGCCCCTGCGCCCGGGCTGGCGCTGCTGCTGGCGAGGCGGGCGCCGCCGGGCGCTGCTAGCAGGAAGCGAGGGCGGCGGGGAGGAGGAGGGCGAGCGAGCGGGGCTCAGAGGCCCAGCGACGCCCAGCGGCTGCTGCTTCTCGCTGTCCGCACGGATGGGCAGCCTCAGGAGCCGGCGCTCCCTCGCAGGATCGCTCAGTCACCGCTGAGCGATCCGCCGAGGGAGCGCCGGCCCTCTGCGTCCGTGCGAGGCAGCGGCGCTGGCGCAACTGAGAACGCGCATGCGCCGCCGCCTCTCAGACACGCCCCCCTCTCCCATCGTCCAATCCACTTGGAGCTGCGAGGGTGGGGAGGTAGAGGCGTGGTCTCTACGCTCCAATCCCAGCGTCAGTCTGGGACATGCGCAGTGGAAAATTTCCACTGACACACACCACGGACGTGGGGACATTAGGGAATTATTATATAGGATAAATAAATATTGCAGAAAATAATAGTATTTGACTCATTTAATTCTCAGTATGTTAAATTGTGAACTAATCAACATAAATTGTAGGTTTTATGTAGAGCAATCATAGTTGCATGCTATTATTTTCGGCAATATTTATTTATTTAAAATAAAACATGTTGATAATGTATTTAATTCTCAGTATGTTAAATGGTGAACTAATCAACATAAATTGTAGGTTTTATGTAGAGCAATCATAGTTGCATACTATTATGAATGGCGTTGTATTGTTTATGTTTAGTACACCGCTTGCTTAATTGTTCCACCTAATTTTTTCCAAACCATTGGTTTTTCATGTACATTCTCAACATGTTTTATCTTAAACTAGTAAATTAAGCCTGTTAACAAAAACAGGCGCTAGAAAGCTCTCTCTCTCTCTCTCTCTCTCTCTCTCTCTCTCACACACACACACACACACACACACACAGAGAGATGCAGGAGCGGGAAGGCGAGAGGGCTGGCAAGGCGAGGGGCGCGGGGTGTGGGGAGAAGAAGAGGGCAGCACTGGGAATGAGGGGCTCGACGGCGGCGGGGTAGAACTGGCAAGCGCCCCTGCGCCCGGGCTGGCGCTGCTGCTGGCGAGGCGGGCGCCGCCGGGCGCTGCTAGCAGGAAGCGAGGGCGGCGGGGAGGAGGAGGGCGAGCGAGCGGGGCTCAGAGGCCCAGCGACGCCCAGCGGCTGCTGCTTCTCGCTGTCCGCACGGATGGGCAGCCTCAGGAGCCGGCGCTCCCTCGCAGGATCGCTCAGTCACCGCTGAGCGATCCGCCGAGGGAGCGCCGGCCCTCTGCGTCCGTGCGAGGCAGCGGCGCTGGCGCAACTGAGAACGCGCATGCGCCGCCGCCTCTCAGACACGCCCCCCTCTCCCATCGTCCAATCCACTTGGAGCTGCGAGGGTGGGGAGGTAGAGGCGTGGTCTCTACGCTCCAATCCCAGCGTCAGTCTGGGACATGCGCAGTGGAAAATTTCCACTGACACACACCACGGACGTGGGGACATTAGGGAATTATTATATAGGATAAATAAATATTGCAGAAAATAATAGTATTTGACTCATTTAATTCTCAGTATGTTAAATTGTGAACTAATCAACATAAATTGTAGGTTTTATGTAGAGCAATCATAGTTGCATGCTATTATTTTTGGCAATATTTATTTATTTAAAATAAAACATGTTGATAATGTATTTAATTCTCAGTATGTTAAATGGTGAACTAATCAACATAAATTGTAGGTTTTATGTAGCGCAATCATAGTTGCATACTCTTATGAGTGGCGTTGTATTGTTTATGTTTAGTACACCGCTTGCTTAATTGTTCCACCTAATTTTTTCCAAACCATTGGTTTTTCATGTACATTATCAACATGTTTTATCTTAAATAAATAAATATTGCAGAAAATAATAGTATTTGACTCATTTAATTCTCAGTATGTTAAATTGTGAACTAATCAACATAAACGAACAAACGGCCTCTGGGAGGCAGCTTCTTAGTGGCTGCTATTCATCACAAAGCAACAAACCCAAAACCGGCTTTTTACTCACATGTCAACGCAGCACTGAGGCTTCACCGCCCCCGCCGCATCGACCACAACATATTTATTGGGGGTTGTGCAAAGAACTGAAAGAAAAGGGGGAGAAAAGGGGGCCGTCACCCAATGTCAGCCAATCACAGGGAACGGGCACAGAAGCGAAGCTCAACACCACGCACAGGCGAACTCTGGCCCTCCAGTTGTTTTGAGACTACAATTCCCATCATCCCTAGCCAGGGTGGATAAAAATCAATGATTTAAAAAATAATAATCAAAAAAATCGGATTTTTTTTATTTAAATTGGATTTTTTTTATTTAAATCGGATTTTTTTATTTAAATCGGATTTTTTAAAATTAAATTGGATTTTTTTTATTTAAATTGGATTTTTTTATTTAAATCGGATTTTTTTTAAATTAAATTGGATTTTTTTATTTAAATCGGATTTTTTTAATCGGATTTTTTTATTTAAATCGGATTTTTTTAATTAAATCGGATTTTTTTATTTAAATCAGATTTTTTTTATTTAAATCAGATTTTTTTTATTTAAATCAGATTTTTTTTTTATTAAAATTGGATTTTTAAAATAAAATGCTTTTGGAGGAAAAATCTTTCTAAATATAGTCTTCTATTTAAGTTACATTGTAGTCCAAAGGCTATTCATCAGGAAATAAGGATTTGTTTTAAGTTCATCAAGTGTGCTAAAACTCAATCTAAGTTTTTTTTTTTAATGTTTAACTATATCAGTTAACAAACATGGATACATATGCTATCATGTTATTGTTTTAGTTAAATAAATATCAAGGAAATGATTATTTTTCTCCTTCCAATAAAGTAGAGCAGAAAAGTTGTCCAAATATAAACAGTTAACTTATTAAACCTCACCATCATTTCATAATTATCTGTCTATGTATTTCTAGTAGTAGAACCAAATCAGTCATTTTTGATATAACTGCCAAAACTACTCTGAAAATTTATTATTCCAAAAATGAAACCTTCATATGGTTGTCAATATTAAGATGATACCAGCAAGAATGAGTCTTTCTGGAAAAAAAATATTTAAATCAAGTCTTACTGACTAGTGATTTAAATCAAGCCTTACTGACTAGGGATTTAAATCAAGCCTTACTGACTAGTGATTTAAATCGCGATTTAAATCAATTTGATTTAAATCAAATCCACCCGGTCCCTAGCTAACAGGACCAGGGGTCAGGGATGATGGGAGTTGTAGTCTATGCCTGTTTGGGGACTACAGCTCCCATCATCCCTGACCACTGGTCCTGCGAGCTAGGCATGGTGGGAGCTGTAGTCTAGGCACCCCCAAGCTCAGTCCGCCAGCTGTTTTGGGACTACAACTCCCATCACCCCTGACCACTGGTCCTGTTAGCTAGGGATGATGGGAGTTGTAGTCACAAAACAGCGAAGGGCCAAGTTGGGCTATGCCTGGTGCACATCATCACCTCATTTGATATTTAACTAGCTGACCCGGCCACGCCTTGCTGTGGCTGATTTTATGCTTATTACCATCAGTAGCAGTCGCAGCCAGGTTCTTGTAACCCACCCAGGGACCTTCAGGCAAAAGGCAGGTCAGAAAGCGAAGGAAAGGAAGTTGAGACTATCCACTCCCCCCCAAGAAAACCCTTAAATTGAATTGTACCTGAGACGCACCTTTGAATTTTAAGGCAAATTCATAGGGGTTGTACAGAGTCAACACCTGTTTATGGGTCGACTGGTCGTCAGCGTAGAAGATCAGTTCCGTGGGGAATAGGAAGACGGGAAGGTTTCCTTCCACTAGCTCCGGCTGCCTTCTTTGCTGCTGCATTGGCCCCGAGTCGTCCTCTCCGCTGCGCCTTCTGCTCGCCGGGCGGCTTGGTCTCCCCCAAACGTCTCGCCGGAGCAATTTAGGAACCCGAAACCATTTTGGCAAACCTACGGGCAGAAAGAAAAAAAAACCGCCGAAGTTCAAGGCTCTGGGTTCACCTACTTTTGCAGCGGGGTGGACCAGGAATTAATATATAGCAGACTTCCTCGACCTCGGCCCTCCGGGTGTTTTGAGACTACCATTCCCATCATCCCTGACCACTGGTCCTGGTAGCTACGGATCATGGGGGTTGCAGGTCAAAAACATCTGGAGGGCCAAGGTTGAGGAAGCCTGATATATAAAAACAATCATAATAATATTGAATGGCCTCGTTCATTAGGGTGGGTCAGAAAAAAAAACGTGATTTAAATCAATTTGATTTAAATCAAATCCACCCTGTATAGAATTGTTAATACAATTTTATGAAATGGTAAAACGGCATACTAAAAATTCAAAAACGGTTTGTGCATGACCTTTTTTTAATATTTCAACGGAATATACCTCGTTTTAGTCATTAATAGGCAAACGTTCATCCATTTGTGCTACAGGAAATAATTTTTGAGAATTTTTTTTGAAAAAGTCATCACCCTACTGTACAGTGTTGACAGCGGCAGGGGGATCTTGTCCAGATCAGCCGGAACAGCAGACAAGAAATGAGGGGTGGGGACACAAGCAGGCAGCGTCCACCCTTCAGATCCATACATGCTCTCTCTGAGGATCCGGCCCCTGCTGCTGCTGCTGCTGCAGGGCTTCTGCTGCATTTCTTTTTAACAGGGCTAGCAGACCCATTGCACTGCCAGCAGGCATGGCCCAACTTGGCCCTCTGGCTGTTTTGGGACTACAAATCCCATCATCCATGCCAACAGGACCAGCGGTCAGGGATGATGGGCATTGTAGTCTAGGACAGTAGGACACCGCTGCTGTTCTCTCTCGCCGCAGACTTCAGCATGGCCCAACTTGGCCATCCGGCTATTTTGGGACTACAAATCCCATCATCCATGCCAACAGGACCAGCGGTCAGGGATGATGGGAATTGTAGTCGAGGACAGTAGGACACCGCTGCTGTTCTCTCTCGCCGCAGACTTCAGCATGGCCCAACTTGGCCCTGCGGCTATTTTGGGACTACAAATCCCATCATCCATGCCAACAGGACCAGCGGTCAGGGATGATGGGAATTGTAGTCGAGGACAGTAGGACACCGCTGCTGTTCTCTCTCGCCGCAGACTTCAGCATGGCCCAACTTGGCCCTGCGGCTATTTTGGGACTACAAATCCCATCATCCATGCCAACAGGACCAGCGGTCAGGGATGATGGGAATTGTAGTCGAGGACAGTAGGACACCGCTGCTGTTCTCTCTCGCCGCAGACTTCAGCATGGCCCAACTTGGCCCTCCGGCTGTTTTGGGGACTACAAATCCCATCATCCATGCCAACAGGACCAGTGGCCAGCGATGATGGGCATTGTAGTACCCAAACAGCTGGAGGCCGAGTTGGGCCATGCCTGAAATTGGGCCCTCCGGCTGTTTTGGGACATGCCAACAGGACCAGTGGCCAGCGATGATGGGAACTGTAGTCCAGACTTCAGCATGGCCCAACTTGGCCCTCCGGCCGTTTTGGGACTACAAATCCCATCATCCATGACACAACTCTCCCAAAGGCACGACGACGAACCCCCCCCCCGCCGGAAAGGAGCCAGGCCCTCCCTCCCCTCACCTGATTTCCCCCCAGGAAGCCCCCCGGCCGCCCCCTCCCCGCTCGAGCTCGGGCTGAGGCGAATCCCCGCCCCCCCACCGGAGCCCCTTTCCCTCAAGCCCGAGGAGGCCCGCTTTTGTTTGGGGGTCGCCTCGCAGCTGTTCGGGGACTACAACTCCCGTCATCCCTGCCTACCAGGACCCCGCGCTGAGGGATGACGGGAGTTGTAGTCCCCTCGCCGGGAAGGAGGCCCCTGAGAGGACGGCAGGCCCTCGCTCCATGCCCGCGCTCACCCCTCAGACCCGCCGCCGCCGCCGCCTCCTCCTCCGGGTTCTTTCGGTCCCCAGTCGCGGCCGAGGAAGCGCCGCCTCTCCGCCTCTCTCCCTCGCCTCAGCGGGCGGGCCCGCCCCTTCCGCGTCACGAGTCGCTAGGGCTGCCGGGAAGGCGGCGGGCTCCGCCTCCCTCTCGCTCCGCCGCCTCAGCGAACTGTCGCCTGACCCCGCCCATTTCCCCGCCCCTTCCGCGTCACCAGACGCTAAGGCTGCCGGGAACGTGAAGTGGAAAGTGGAAGAAGGGCGACGTCTGTGGGCGGCAGGGGTCGGGGCGGTGGGCGGAGCTTCTCTGGCGCGTGCGCAGAGAGGAGGCCCTCGCTCAGGCCCACCCCTCGTCGGTTGCTGCTCACGGGACCAGGAATCAGGCATGATGGGAGTTGTAGTCCCAAGACCAAGCTTTATGCAGAACACAACCCAAGGGCTGGAGGCTTTATGCCAGGAACGGCCCAACTTGGCCCTCCAGCTGTTTTGGGGACTACAACTCCCATCATCCCTAGCTAAGAGGACCAGCGGAAAGGGATGATGGGAATTGTAGTCCCAAAACAGCTGGAGGGACAAGTTGGGCCGCCACTGATTTAAATACAGTGGTCCGCTTCAGGTTAAGAACACTAAGAATTTTTTGACAGAATTACAAGCCTGGTAGACGAAGGGAACGCCGTGGATGTAGCCTATCTTGATTTCAGCAAGGCCTTTGACAAGGTGCCCCATGATATTCTTGCAAAGAAGCTGGTCAAATGCGGGCTAGACAATGCTACCATTCAGTGGATTTGCAACTGGCTGGCTGGCCGAACCCAAAGGGTGCTCATCAATGGCTCCTCTTCATCCTGGAGAGAAGGGACTAGTGGGGTGCCACAGGGTTCTGTCTTGGGCCCAGTCTTATTCAACATCTTGATCAAGGACTTGGATGATGGGCTTGAGGGCATCCTGATCAAGTTTGCAGATGACACCCAATTGGGAGGGGTGGCTAAGACCCCAGAGGACAGGATCACACTTCAAAAGGACCTGAACAGATTAGAGAATTGGGCCAAGGCAAACAGGATGAATTTGAACAGGGAGAAATGTAAAGTACTACACTTGGGCCAAAAAATGAAAGGCACAAATACAGGATGGGTGACACCTGGCTTGAGAGCAGTACATGTGAAAAGGATCTAGGAGTCTTGGTAGACCACAAACTTGACATGAGTCAACAGTGTGATGCAGCAGCTCAAAAAGCCAATGCAATTCTGGGCTGCATGAAGAGGAGTAGAGCATCTAGATCAAGGGAAGGAATAGTCCCACTGTATTCCGCTCTGGTCAGACCTCACCTGGAATACTGTGTCCAGTTCTGGGCACCCCAGTTCAAGAAGGATACTGACAAGCTGGAACGTGTCCAGAGGAGGGCAACCAAAATGGTCCAAGGCCTGGAAACGATGCCTTATGAGGAACGGCTTAGGGAGCTGGGTATGTTTAGCCTGGAGAAGAGAAGGTTCAGGGGTGATAGGATAGCCATGTTCAAATATATCAAAGGATGTCATCTAGAGGAGGGAGAAAGGTTGTTTTCTGCTGCTCCAGAGAAGCGGACACGGAGCAATGGATTCAAACTACAAGAAAGAAGATTCCACCTAAACATTGGGAAGAACTTCCTGACAGTAAGAGCTGTTGGACAGTGGAATTTGCTGCCAAGGAGTGTGGTGGAGTCTCCTTCTTTGGAGGTCTTTAAGCAGAGGCTTGACAGCCACCTGTCAGGAATGCTTGGATGGTGTTTCCTGCTTGGCAGGGGGTTGGGCTGGATGGCCCTTGGGGTCTCTTCCAACTCTACGATTCTAAGAAAAGAAATCGTGCTCTGGCGGCGCAGCAGCAGCAGGAGGTCCCATGAGCTCAAGTGGTGCTTCAGGTTAAGAACAGTTTCAGGTTAAGAACGGACCTCCGGAACGAATTAAGTACTTAACCAGAGGTACCACTGTAGTTAAGAGCAGGCATGGCCCAACTTGCCCTCCAGCTTTTTTGGGGACTACAACTCCCATCATCCCTGACCCCTGGTCCTGTTAGCTAGGGATGATGGGAGTTGTAGTCCCAAGACCAAGTTTGGCCATCACTGCTTTATGCAGAACACAGTCCAAGGGCTGGAGGCTTTATGCCAGGCACGGCCCAACTTGGCCCTGCAGCTGTTTTGGGGACTACAACTCCCCTCATCCCTAGCTAACAGGACCAGCGGTCAGGGATGATGGGAATTGTAGTCCCAGGACAGCTGGAGAGCCAAGTTGTGCCACTACTGCTTGACGCAAACAGCACAGGCAAGCAGCGAGGTCAAACGAAGAGGACAGAAGAATTAATGGAGACCAAAAAAGAAAGGAAAAGAAGAAACACCACCTCAGGGGTTTAATACTGCTTTTATGTACACCAATATGCACAAGACTGACAGGTGAATATGACCTTATTTCAGCCTCCCCGTTTCACAGAGTTGATAATGTACATGATAATGTAAAACACGTTGATAATGTACATGAAAAACCAATGGTTTGGAAAAAATTAGATGGAACAATTAAGCAAACGGTGTACTAAACAGAAACAATACAACGCCACTCATAATAGTATGCAACTATAATTGCTCTACATAAAACCTACAATTTATGTTTATTAGTTCACCATTTAACATACTGAGAATTCAAGGAGTCAAAATGCCTCTCTCCTTCGCTCTCTCTTTCTCCCCGGGGATGCGCCCCCCCCACCGTCGCATCTCCCCCAGAAGCGCTCACCTTCGGGACCCCGCCAACTTCGCCCCGCTCCCCGGCGCTGGAACGCCAAACTTTAGCCTTTCGCTTTTCTGTTCCTTTCCCCCTCTGCCCCCGAACCTTTTTTCGCTCTTAGGGCTCCGGATGCTGCATCACTGCCGCCGGGGGGAAGGGAAGGGTTTGGGGCGATCTTCGGGGGCGGGGGGGGAGCCTTCAATGGGGCGCCCTCCCCGGCCCGCAATGGGGGCGAGGTGGAGCAGCAGCTGCTGCCGCCGCCGCCCGCCGGGCAGGGCAAAGGGGAAGCGGGGAAGAGCACGCGGGAGAGGACCGGCCCGGGGAGGGGAGAGGCGAGCTATTTGTGGAGGTGTGGGAAGTGGGGGGGAGGTGTGTGTGTGTGTGTGTGTGTGTGTGTGTGTGAGAGAGAGAGAGAGAGAGAGAGAGAGAGATGTGTGTGTGTGGCAGGGAGAAAGAGAGGCGAGCTGTGTGTCGAGGTGGGTGGGTGGGTGGGAGATGGGTGTGGGGGGGAAGGGGGAGGGAGGGAGAGGCAAACTGTGTGTGGAGGTGGGGGAGATGGGTGTGGGGGGCAGGGGTGTGGGGGGAGAGGGAGGCAAACTGTGTGTGGAGGTGTGGGAAGTGGGGGGTGGGTGGGGGATTGACCACGTGTGTGCGCGGCGCGCTGAGCCAGGCCGCCTGCATCGGCGGGAGGCCGGGCACCCTCTCAGCCCTCGCGTCGGAATCTAGCGCCCGTTTTTAACGGGCTAAATTCACTATTTATTATAGTTATTATATAGGATTCCTATAAAGGTTTACATAAAGACAATTCATTCCACGTATCTTTACTATTTGCAATTCCCCCATTTTTTTCCTATTCCCCTATCTTCCCCCCTCCCTTCCTGCCCACCCCCCTGCTCGGGGCTTCCTTCTTCATATCTTTAACCATGTACACAGTCTGTTCATACGTGCTTGTATATTCGGGTTGGCTTCTCCGCTTTCTACCCAATTCCTGTAAAGTGCCCACTTATTTATAATTTTTTGGCATTTATTTCCCCATCCATCATCTACCACTATCTGTGCAAATATTTCCGATTGAACATATTCAAAAACATAAGTCGTTCCCTTTTTCCATATTCCCTTTGTCTTTTTCCTTCCATCCTAGAGCAATAACTGCCATTCCAGCTAAGATCATGATCTTATTTCTGGCATCCTCTTAATATCGCCAAGCGGAGGACAATTTCCTTCTTGGAGTAATAAACTCATTTTTTTTTTACAGAATGGTTCAACCTTGCTGGCACCTTTTTTTTATTTTTATTTTTAAAATAAACTTTATTAAACTCAAATTAAAATATACATTCATGATATACATCACTACGATCATCAATACATTCATCATTACACTACATACCCAAACATACCTACACATACATACAAAATATGGCAAAATCAGTCAACTCATACACTCTGACATCCCTTCAGCCTTCTTACATGTTTGCCACATTACCAATTTCCTCCTTCGTAGTAGTGAAGTGAGGAAGGTATATCCGGATAGATAGATAGATAGATAGATAGATAGATAGGGAAATGAATATGAAGGCTGCATCTATTACATTTTAAACTAGTTGAAGTTAGCCCGTTGACTAACGGGCTCTAGAGGAAGAGGAGGCGGCAGAGCGGCTCGCGGGGCCCCGGCGCGCCCTGCTCCCCCTGCTTGGAGCGCGTTCCGTGGCGCCCGCCAGCGCCCACCTCGCCGCTCCTCCGCAGGAGCAGCAGCGCCAGGGCGAGCTGGTTGGCTTCCCCCGCGCTTTGGCTGGCGCTGCTGCGGGGAAGAGGAGGGCGATCGGCGGCGGCGGCCAGATCCGAGGCGCGGCGGCGGGAGCGCCGCAAAGCGGCGCTTCCCCCGCGCTTTGGCTGGCGCTGGTGCGGGGAGGAGGAGGGCGATCGGCGGCGGCAGTGGGATCCGAGGCGCGGCGGCGGGAGCGCCGCAAAGCGGCACTTCCCCCGCGCTTTGGGTGGCGAGGCTCCGTGCAAGGCGGCGGCGCTGCCCCAACTGACACCGCGCGTGCGCCACCGCTGACTTCCGGCCTGCGTCCCTGTTGGGGGGGACGACAGTAGAGCTGTCCAATCCCTGCGTCCCCGTGTGACATGCGCACAACGCACTTCCGTGACACACGGAAAAGCAGGGACACTTGCTCTTTATTATATAGGATAGCAAACCTCTGAACCGGGAATTGGAAGGAAGATGTAAAAGTTTAAGCCAAAACCATTGTTTAAAATAATGAAAGATGCCTTACAAGTGAGTTTCCCCTTCAAGCTCTCTTTCCTAGAAAACTCATCGTAGTACTGAAATGAAAACTTGAGAACAGCCTTTCTTGACCTTGGGTTTCCAGATGTTGTTGGACAACCTTTCCCACTGAAAAAGACATGGCAATAACTGCTTCCGGCCCTTAAGGGACACGGTTCTTCTTCTTTGGTGATCCCTCGTAGCTGACTAAGATTGTTGTTGTGTATTGATTCAAAGGTTATCTCTGTATTACTATTGTCTGTAAAGTAACTGCATTCCTGTTCCAGAAGGAACAGCTTCTATTGGTTTATTCAAGCTGCTGTATTTGGATCCTCAGCTTTATTGGTTCCCACCAAAAAGCTGCTGTGTGATTGCTTGAGATTGTTCCCTCCAAAATGTATCTTTTCCTTGCCATGTCTCTGTCCCTATAAATGTAGCCCCCCTCCCTCCTTCCCTCAGTCTTGTCTTGTCCTATATAATAAAGAGCCTGTGTCCGTACGTACTACTTTCCGTGTGTCACAGAAAATCGCAAGTGCGCCTGCGTTCCAGTGACGCACGGATTGGAGCGCAGAGAGGAGGAGGAGCCTGAGGTTGGAGCGCAGCGCGAGCGAAGCGCTTGCGCTTCGCGAGCCTCCAAACCTCTCCACTCGGCATCCATTGCTGCTGCTGCTACCACCGCCGAGCCTCCGAGGGCTCCGCGCCCACCGCATGGTCCGGCCCCGCCGCCGTTCGCCGGAGGAGGATGAGGGCAGCCCGGCTGAGGAGGGGCGGGAGAGCTGAGGCAGGCGGCGGTGGCGCACTGAGGCGGCTCCTGCTCCTCCTGCTGCTGCTGGCTGTGGAGCGGCGGTGGTGGCGGCTCCGCCGCCGCCTGAATAAAGAACCGGCCTCCGAGGGCGCCTCAAAAATACCCTGCTTCCCCCCCCCCTGCTTCCTCCTCCCTCGCCTCCGCTTTTCTCCTCCTCCACCTCCTCCTGAGCCTCCTCCTCCGACCTCCTTCCCCCGGGAGGACCTAGGCGTCCTGGTGCCGCTAAAGCCCCGGGACCTGCGAAAGGGAATCCCGACTCCCGCTTCCTGCAAGACCCCCTCCTCCCCGAAGGGACCCAGGAGTCCCGGCTGCAGCTCCGCCCTTTGTTCCACGCTCCGCTCGACGGCTGTGCGCGTCTTGGCGCGCCCCGGGCCCCCTGCCCTGGAGGTGGCCGCCAGGTTGGTTCCCGGGCTGCGCCGGAGAGGCTGGGGTTAGTCCCCCCTCCGCAGGGCGGCCACTGGCTGCGATCTCTGTCACTCACCGCCGAAAGGAAGGGGAAGCAAAAACGTACCCACAATATGCCCCCTTCCCCCTGATGCCCTCCCTGAACATGCCCCCTCCCCCCTGAAACCTTCCCAAAATATTCCCCTTTGCTCCCTGAAACGTACCCACAATATGCCCCCTTCCCCCTGATGCCCTCCCTGAACATGCCCCCTCCCCCCTGAAACCTTCCCAAAATATTCCCCTTTGCTCCCTGAAACGTACCCACAATATGCCCCCTTCCCCCTGATGCCCTCCCTGAACATGCCCCCTCCCCCCTGAAACCTTCCCAAAATATTCCCCTTTGCTCCCTGAAACGTACCCACAATATGCCCCCTTCCCCCTGATGCCCTCCCTGAACATGCCCCCTCCCCCCTGAAACCTTCCCAAAATATTCCCCTTTGCTCCCTGAAACGTACCCACAATATGCCCCCTTCCCCCTGATGCCCTCCCTGAACATGCCCCCTCCCCCCTTAAAGCTTCCCAAAATATTCCCCTTTGTTCCCTGAAACATACCAACAATATACCCCCTTCCCTCTGATGCCCTCCCTGAACATGCCCCCTCCCCCCTGAAAGCTCCCCAAAATATTCCCCTTTGCTCCCTGAAACACCCACAATATGCCCCCTTCCCCCTGATGCCCTCCCTGAACCTGCCCCCTCCCCCCTGAAACCTTCCCAAAATATTCCCCTTTGCTCCCTGAAACATACCCACAATATGCCCCCTTCCCCCTGATGCCCTCCCTGAACATGCCCCCTCCCCCCTGAAACCTTCCCAAAATATTCCCCTTTGCTCCCTGAAACGTACCCACAATATGCCCCCTTCCCCCTGATGCCCTCCCTGAACATGCCCCCTCCCCCCTGAAACCTTCCCAAAATATTCCCCTTTGCTCCCTGAAACGTACCCACAATATACCCCCTTCCCCCTGATGCCCTCCCTCAACATGCCCCCTCCCCCCTGAAAGCTTCCCAAAATATTCCCCTTTGCTCCCTGAAACATACCCACTATATGCCCCCTTCCCCCTGATGCCCTCCCTGAACATGCCCCCTCCCCCCTGAAAGCTTCCCAAAATATTCCCCTTTGCTCCCTGAAACGTACCCACAATATGCCCCCTTCCCCCTGATGCCCTCCCTGAACATGCCCCCTCCCCCCTGAAACCTTCCCAAAATATTCCCCTTTGCTCCCTGAAACATACCCACAATATGCCCCCTTCCCCCTGATGCCCTCCCTGATCATGCCCCCTCCCCCCTTAAAGCTTTCCAAAATATTCCCCTTTGCTCCCTGAAACATACCCACAATATACCCCCATCCCCCTGATGCCCTCCCTGAACATGCCCCCTCCCCCCTGAAAGCTCCCCAAAATATTCCCCTTTGCTCCCTGAAACACCCACAATATGCCCCCTTCCCCCTGATGCCCTCCCTGAACCTGCCCCCTCCCCCCTGAAACCTTCCCAAAATATTCCCCTTTGCTCCCTGAAACGTACCCACAATATGCCCCCTTCCCCCTGATGCCCTCCCTGAACATGCCCCCTCCCCCCTGAAACCTTCCCAAAATATTCCCCTTTGCTCCCTGAAACGTACCCACAATATACCCCCTTCCCCCTGATGCCCTCCCTGAACATGCCCCCTCCCCCCTGAAAGCTTCCCAAAATATTCCCCTTTGCTCCCTGAAACGTACCCACAATATGCCCCCTTCCCCCTGATGCCCTCCCTGAACATGCCCCCTCCCCCCTGAAACCTTCCCAAAATATTCCCCTTTGCTCCCTGAAACATACCCACAATATGCCCCCTTCCCCCTGATGCCCTCCCTGAACATGCCCCCTCCCCCTGAAAGCTTCCCAAAATATTCCCCTTTGCTCCCTGAAACGTACCCACAATATGCCCCCTTCCCCCTGATGCCCTCCCTGAACATGCCCCCTCCCCCCTGAAAGCTTCCCAAAATATTCCCCTTTGCTCCCTCAAACGTACCCACAATATGCCCCCTTCCCCCTGATGCCCTCCCTGAACATGCCCCCTCCCCCCTGAAAGCTCCCCAAAATGCCGGTGTGAATTAGGAGGAGATGACAGGAAAGGTGGCAGGGTGTGAGAGAGAAGTGGGTGTAGAGACAGAGAGGCAAACTATGTGGAAATGTGGGAAGTAGGGGGGGGGAGATAGGGGGATGCAGCGTTTTTGCACGTGGGGATGCGAGGTGGGGGGGGGGGATAGAGAATAAGTCTGCCATATCACATCTAATCTAGCTCCCGTTATCTTAACGGGCTTAATTTACTAGTTGCCTGAATAAAGAGTTGTTACATGAAGACGCTGTCTCCTTGCCTGCAATGTCAGAGAGCTGAAATCACTAGCTGAAATCATTAGCCCACGCTACTACAACTGGCGACGAAGGTGGGATCCGGAATGCTGAGGAGCAGTTAAACGCAGCCTGCCTCAGGGTCCGGATTGCAGCACAGGACAAGACTCACTGGCCAGCTGAGAAGACGACCCCACCGCTTGGAGAATGGAGAATCCAAGGGTATGGGAGCCCTTCCAGCCATCAGAGCCCCACCTATGGGAAGACTACGTTGAACGCTTCGAGTTCTTCGCGGCGGCTCAAGGAATCACGGATGCCGGCAAAAGAAGGGCCACGTTCCTGAGTTGCTGTGGGCCTGAGACCTTCAAGCTGGCCAAGGCATTGCTCGCCCCAGCGAAGCTGAGTGAGACATCTCTCAAGGATATTCTTGCCTGCCTAACAAGCCACCTGGCGCCTACCGAGACCAAGATGGCCCGGCGGATGGAGTTCCATAAGAGGCAGCAGCGCACTGGAGAGTCTGTGGCCGCATTTCTAGCTGAACTCCGGAAGCTTGCTCAGCACTGTGGCTTTCAAAATCTGGAAGAGACTCTCCTGGATCGATTTGTAGGGGCTTGAGCAGCAAAAAGGCCCGAAGACGCATTGTGGCCAAAGAAGAGGTTACCCTTGCTTCCGCCTTGAAGGAGGCCACTGCTACGGAGAATTATGAAAGAGAGGAGCGTGAGGCCAGTTGCAAGGTCACCAAGCCGCAGAAAGAAGCTGCGCATGCCATGGATGAGCTAGTGGTCAGTCCGAGTCAGAGCCCAGTCCGCGGAGTCGAGTCGGTGCGTCAGGCCGGCACAGCGCACAAGGATCGCCGAAGCGCTTGCCCAGGCTGTGGCGGGAACCATGAGCGGAAGGATTGCCGTTTCCGTGATGCTAGGTGTAGAACATGCAGAAAGACTGGACACATCGCCAGGGTCTGTAGATCAGCGACGTCAGGAGCAACTGGATCACCTAGATCGGCGTTTCGCAGACCATCCACCGCGACTCATCTCCTAGAGGACTGCAACTACCTCACGGAAATCAATGGGAAGACCGTGCAGTTCCCAGCGCAAGGCAAGACACATGTGAAGGTGAAGATTGAGGGTCAGCCGTGCAACATGGAGGTGGACTCCGGATCTGGATTCACCATCGTTTCGGACCAGACCGCGAGGACGTTTTTCCCTGGGGGTAAGTTGCCCTCTCTGGAGCCCTTCCCGACAACCTTGCAATCATACTCAGCGGGCCGCATCCACATTCTGGGAATGTGTGCCGTGAAAGTACAGTTCCGGGACAAACAGGCTGTGCTCAAACTGGTGATTGCAGAGGGGAGTCGCCCCAGTCTCCTGGGCACTGACTGGTTCCCCGCCCTGGGACTGAGTATATCAGGGCTTAATTCAATCCAAACCTCCCCTGAGATGGGCGAGGCGTTATGCAAGGAATTTGCTGAACTCTTTAATGGGAAACTGGGTTGTTATAAAGGGCCCCCAATTGACTTTGAGCTGGACCCCGGGGTGGCCCCAATCCGACTCAAACCAAGGCGAGTGCCGTTTGCACTGCCAACCCAAGATTGAGGCAGAACTGGATAAATTGGTCAAGCAGGGAGTTCTCTCACCCGTGGACTCTGCCAAGTGGGAAACTCCAATAGTTACACCCCTTAAAGCTAATGGGGAAGTTAGGATCTGTGCAGATTACAAATGTACTATCAATAAGGCACTCAGGGGAAACTCATACCCCATTCCAGTCGTCTCACAGCTGTTGGCAAAACTGGCTGGGGGCAAGGTTTTCGCCAAAATTGACCTAGCACAAGCTTACCAACAGCTGCCAGTAACCCCACAATCAGCAGAAGCACAGACTATCGTAACTCAGAAAGGGGCGTTCAGAGTTAACAGATTACAGTTTGGAGTTTGTGTGGCACCAGGGATTTTTCAAGGGTTAATGGAGCGCCTGTTAAGGGGTCTGCCGGGGGTCTTGCCATTTTTTGATGACGTTCTGATTGCTGGAAAAGACCCCCAGGAACTGACTGAGCGTGTCCGTGCAGTGTTACTCAAGTTCAAGGAGGTGGGGCTGCAACTGAAAAAGGAAAAATGCAGTTTTGGGGTGCCAACTGTGGACTTCTTGGGTTTTAAAATTGACGCAGCAGGCATCCACCCCACGGAGGCTAAAATTAAGGCCATCACTGAAGCACCACGCCCACAGAACAAGACGGAGTTGCAGTCATTCCTGGGACTTATTAACTTTTATCACTCATTCTTACCCCAGAAAGCTTCGGTAGCTGAACCGTTGCATAGATTATTGCAGAAAAAGAATGTGTGGCGTTGGGGTCAGGCACAGCAGAAGGCTTTTGACTCCTTGCGAGGAATGCTGACTAGCAGGAGCGTCCTTGCTCATTATGATGAGTCGAAGCCACTGGTCCTGGCATGTGATGCCTCTCAATATGGGCTGGGGGCTGTGCTGAGTCATAGGGAACCGGATGGGTCGGAAAAGCCCATCTCTTTCTATTCCCGTACGTTGTCGCCCACGGAGCGCAACTATGCTCAAATTGATAAAGAAGCACTGGCAATTGTGGCAGGGATCAAAAAGTTCTATGACTATGTGTATGGTCGCCATTTCTCCATTGAAACGGACCACAAGCCACTGTTAGGGTTGTTCAACCCAAACAAACAAACGCCACAAATCCCTCCCCCAGAATGTTGCGCTGGTCTATATTCCTGAATGGGTTCCAGTACACCCTGACCCATGTGCCGGAAAAAGGTTGGGCCACGCTGATGCATTGAGTCGATTGCCCCTTCCTGGTGGGAGCGATGCGGATCCTGCCCCAGCGGAACGCATCATGATGCTAGAAACACTTCCGGGGGCCCCTGTAACTGCTACTGAAATAGCTAAGAGAACAAGGAAAGATGCCGTTCTCTCCCGTGTGCTCACTTGGGTGGGGAGGGGGGTGGCCAGGTGGCCCGCATGAAGAAAAATTCAGGCCTTATGCAACAAGGCAGCATGAGTTATCCTTGCACAAGGGTTGTCTCCTGTGGGGAGACAGGGTGATCATCCCAGCACCACTGAGAAACAGGGTTCTAGAGACGCTTCACATGGGACATCCGGGAATGGTCAGGATGAAGTCTCTAGCCCGATGTTATGTGTGGTGGCCGGGAATGGACCATGAGGTTGAACAGTGGGTACGGACATGCAAGGCATGCCAAGAGGTGCGCCCAGAAGTGGCCAGAGCACCGGTCCACTGGTGGGAGCAGTCCAGGACTCCCTGGAGCCGGCTGCACATAGATTTTGCTGGGCCATTCCAAGGGAAGGTTTTTTTGGTTATAGTTGATGCGTATTCCAAATGGTTAGAAGTAGCTATGGTGCCCAGCATGTCATCAGCCGCAGTGATCAAAGTGTTGAGACGGCTGTTTGCGACCCACGGGTTGCCCGAGACCATCGTGTCAGATAATGGAGCAGCTTTTGTATCTCAAGAATTCAGGGCATTCTTGGCAGATAACTTCATAAGAGGGGTCACATCAGCTCCCTTTCACCCATCCTCCAATGGGCAGGCTGAGCGCATGGTACGAACAGCCAAAGGATCCATTGCGCGTTTAATGGAGGGTGACTGGTCGGCTCGCATCGCCCGAATGTTGTTTTTGCAGCATGCGACGCCGTGTACTGCTACGGGCAAGTCGCCAGCGGAGCTGCTCCTAGGTAGAAGGCTGGTAACGGTGCTGGATTACGTCCACCCAGACAAGGTGCCAAACCACAATTCAAGAGCACCCCCACAGGCCGAGAGTGACACAACAAGGTATCTCGCCCCTGAAGATCTGGTCTGGGTGAGAAACTATGCACGAGGTCCACGGTGGGTGGCAGGTGTGATCACCCGGGCTAGTGGACCTGTGTCCTATTACGTAACTTTGGAAAATGGGCAGGTTTGGAGGAGACATATAGATCAGCTGAGGCGCCGGGCACCCAGCAGGGAGGAGTCGGATGCAGAGAATGTACAGGCTGAGGATACTCCTCCCCCTGCTAATGACACACAGCTGCAAGGCCAGAGTGGAAATGGCCCAGAGATGCAGGCACCAGAGGTTTCAGCAAATGAACCTGGTCCTGCTAGTCCTCATGAGGATGAGGAACAGGTAGGGGACTCTGAGCTGTCTGAAACTCCCTCTGTTCCTGACACAACGACTACAATAGCCCCTCCACCGCAGGTAATACCTAATCCTGTACCTGCCACACCTGTTGTCAGGAGGTCAAGAAGAAGTCGCAGCACCCCACAGTATCTAAGGGATTACGTGTGTTGTGCTCACTAGGGGGGAAGGGGTGTTGTGTATTGATTCAAAGGTTATCTCTGTATTACTATTGTCTGTAAAGTAACTGCATTCCTGTTCCAGAAGGAACAGCTTCTATTGGTTTATTCAAGCTGCTGTATTTGGATCCTCAGCTTTATTGGTTCCCACCAAAAAGCTGCTGTGTGATTGCTTGAGATTGTTCCCTCCAAAATGTATCTTTTCCTTGCCATGTCTCTGTCCCTATAAATGTAGCCCCCCTCCCTCCTTCCTCAGTCTTGTCTTGTTGCCTGAATAAAGAGTTGTTACATGAAGACGCTGTCTCCTTGCCTGCAATGTCAGAGAGCTGAAATCACTAGCTGAAATCATTAGCCCACGCTACTACAATTGTCTTCCATAAACACGGTCTGTAAGTGACTGTGGAGGGAGGCCAATTCTGGATCACACGTCCTTCCACAGTGGGGACATTGGTTTCCGGGCGGGAGTCGATCACGGTGAGCGTTTTGCCAAGCGGGCCTTCCTCTTAGCACGTTTCTCCCTTGTGTCCTCGTGTGGTTCTCGCGGTTGGAGAGGAGTAAAAATGGACACCAACCAAAGTAACCTGAAGCAAAGCGGCTAAGAAGCCTGACCTTTATTTGGTACTAGTGGACGTTCAGCCCGTTAAATTAACGGGCGCTAGAACATCATGGAAAGGATGTTTTTGCAATGCTTAGGTCTAATGCTTAGGTTAGGTTAGGTTTTGTTGTTTGTTCCTCCCTCCCTCCCTCTGTTCTCCCTCCCTCCCTCCCTCCATTTTTCCTTCTTCCTTCCCTGTTTCTCCCTCCCCCCCTCCCTCCCTCTGTTCTTCCTTCCTTCCTTCCTCTCTCCCTACATTTTTTCCATTCTTCCTTCCATGTTTCCTTCCTTCCTCCTTCCTTCCTCCCTCCCTTTCTCTATTCTCCCTCCCTCAATTTTTCCGTTCTTCTTTCCCCCTTCCTTCCTTCCTTTCCTTCCTCTGTTTTTCCTTCCTCCCTCCCTCCCTACATTTTTCCATATTTCCTTCCTGTTTCTTTCCTTCTTTCCTTCCTTCTTCTCGCCGCCGCTCGTTCTTCGTCCCGCAACATTGCCTCGGCCGAGCTGGCCCAGAAGCTGCAGCGCCGGCTGCTGCGGGACGGCAGGACTTCGGAGGCGCCCGCCTGCCGCCACTTGCCTCTCGCAGGGAGGGAAGCACCACCAGCGGGGCTTTGCCGCCCAGCCTCAGCCTCCCCGCAGGCGGCACGTTTTTGGCGGGCGCCGCTTTCTCCGGGGTTCTCCCCCAGTTCGCCTCGGCGCCCGGCGGCTGCTCCACATTGGCGGCTCCCGAGGGAGCCAGGGAGGCAGGTGGCGCTGCTGCCGGCCCTTTGCTGGCGGCGTCCAAAGAAGGCGAGGCACAACCCCCTCCCAGCTCCTCAAGCGCGCCTCTTACCCCCCCTCCTCGCCCCGCCGCGGCGGCCTGAGGCGAAGCAGCCGCCGCCGCCGCCGCAGCAGCAGCAGAGAAGGCGCTGAACCCCGTCGCCTTGCCTGGCTCGGAGGCGGAGCGAGCAGGAGGCCCCGGAGCGAAGCAGCAGGCCTTCTCGAGACCAGGAGCAGCGCCGGCGGAAGGCGGGGGAAGAGGCAGGCGCCACCGGCGCCGCCGGCCTCCTTCCCTCTCTCTCTCTCTCTCTCCCTCCATCCACCCACCCCTCCTCCGCCCGCCCGTCCCTCGCTCGGCACAGGCAAGATGGCGGCCGCCCTGCCGCCCTAAGTCTCTGCGTCGTCCAATCCCTGCGTCCGTGGGGGACATGCGCAGTAGCGCTATTCCACTGACACACGGACTGGACGCAGGGACACAGGGACTTTATTATATAGGATAAAGCAAACTGCTATAGCAGGGTCCTACCTAATCCAACAGGGAGAGAGGCAAGGCCCTGAACAAACATTGACTTCCCCCTATATCCCAGAATACAGTTCAGACACAGTCATCAATACATCATTGCTACATCACTAATTTGTCGCACAAGGGGAGGTCCAGGGGTTGTAACCTGAGTTTCAGGTACCCGCCCCTCCCTCCTCCTGACCATCACCAGGCACCCATTGATGATAGAAAACAAAGCTCTAGTTACAGGTAGGTATCCGTGTTTGTCTGCCGTAGTCAAAACAAAATGAAAAATTAAAAATTCCTCCCAGTAGCACCTTAAAGGTAAAGGTAAAGGGACCCCTGACCGTTAGGTCCAGTCGTGTCTGACTCTGGGGTTGCGGCACTCATCTCGCTCTATAGGCCGAGGGAGCCAGCGTACAGCTTCCGGGTCATGTGGCCAGCATGACTAAGCCGCTTCTGGCGAACCAGAGCAGCGCACGGAAACGCCGTTTACCTTCCCGCTGCAGCGGTTCCTATTTATCTACTTGCACTTTGACGTGCTTTCGAACTGCTAGGTTGGCAGGAGCAGGGACCGAGCAACGGGAGCTCACCCCGTCATGGGGATTCGAACCGCCGACCTTCTGATCGGCAAGCCCTAGGCTCTGTGGTTTAGACCACAGCGCCACCTGCGTCCCTATCTAATAGGTATCTCAAGCCATATGCACATAACAAAATAGGAGCCGACAAAACACAAAACACTGTTGCTGTCTGTCGGTTTTATTTTATTTGTTTTTTATCTGATATTTTGCAAATGTACATCCAGTTTTTTTTCCTTCTTTTAATTTTTTGGGGGCCCTAAAGTAGAGCTTGTTGAGCTTATATGTCAATCTGGCACTGCCCATGCACGTTTACTGGAGGGCATTGCCACCTTCTTCGGCTGGGATCCCACATCCTCCTCTTACCTGGAAACCCCAATGGGTTTGGCGAGAGCCAATGGGCTGCCTGCAATGCCTTAGTATCATAGAATCGTAGAGTTGGAAGAGACCCCAAGGGCCATCCAGTCCAACCCCCTGCCAAGCAGGAAACCCCATCCAAGCATTCCTGACAGGTGGCTGTCAATCATAGAATCATAGAATCGTAGAGTTGGAAGAGACCCCAAGGGCCATCCAGTCCAACCCCCTGCCAAGCAGGAAACCCCATCCAAGCATTCCTGACAGGTGGCTGTCAATCATAGAATCATAGAATCGTAGAGTTGGAAGAGACCCCAAGGGCCATCCAGTCCAACCCCCTGCCAAGCAGGAAACACCATCAAAGCATTCTTGACAGGTGGCTGTCAATCATAGAATCATAGAATCGTAGAGTTGGAAGAGACCCCAAGGGCCATCCAGTCCAACCCCCTGCCAAGCAGGAAACACCATCAAAGCATTCTTGACAGATGGCTGTCAATCATAGAATCGTAAAGTTGGAAGAGACCCAAGGGCCATCCAGTCCAACCCCCTGCCAAGCAGGAAACACCATCCAAGCATTCCTGACAGGTGGCTGTCAAGCCTCTGCTAAAATACCTCCAAAGAAGGAGACTCCACCACACTCCTTGGCAGCAAATTCCACTGTCCAACAGCTCTTACTGTCAGGAAGTTCTTCCTAATGTTGAGGTGGCATCTTCTTTCTTGTAGCTTGAATCCATTGCTCCGTGTCCGCTTCTCTGGAGCCAGGAAACTAAAAAACGCCACACAACGGCCACTGTAGGTAAGACGTAGATGAACAAAAAATTTCTTTATTGTAAAACAACCAGACAGTGTTCCGGTAAATCACTGTTTCGAACACTTCTTCAGCTAACAAAGCTTGTTAAATTATATACTTCACTCGGAGCAGAGGTCATAGACCATGTAACCACTGCTGGCTAAACATACCCAGCTCCCTAAGCCGTTCCTCATAAGGCATCGTTTCCAGGCCTTTGACCATTTTGGTTGCCCTCCTCTGGACACGTTCCAGCTTGTCAGTATCCTTCTTGAACTGGGGTGCCCAGAACTGGACACAGTATTCCAGGTGAGGTCTGACCAGAGCGGAATACAGTGGTACTATTCCTTCCCTTGATCTAGATGCTCTACTCCTATGGATGCAGCCCAGAATTGCATGGGCTTTTTGAGCTGCTGCATCACACTGTGGACTCATGTCAAGTTTGTGGTCTACTAAGACTCCTAGATCCTTTTCACTTGTACTGCTCTCAAGCCAGGTGTCACCCATCCTGTATTTGTGCCTTTCATTTTTTTTGCCAAAGTGTAGTACTTTACATTTCTCCCTGTTCAAATTCATTATCCGAGTTGTGGGCCAAACACGGCCCTGCAGCTCTTTTTTTTAAATTAAATTTTATTGATTTCTTTCTATACATTACATAACATAAGTCATAAACAGAAAGCCATAGCCTTTAAAGATACATTGAATAATAAAGGTTACATAAACTTAGGTTAAATCAGTGATGGCTAACCTTCCAGATGTTTTGGGACTACAACTCCCATCATCCCTGACCACTGACCCTGTTAGCTAGGGATGATGGGAGTTGTAGTTCCCAAACATCTGGAGTGTCAAGGTTAGCCATCACTGCGTTAAATTCCTAATATAAAGAAGAAGAAAGAAAGGTGGCCCAGCAGCTCTTTTGCGACTACAATTCCCATCTTCCCTGACCAGTGGTCCGCCTCCGCCGCCCATCAATCACCCCTCCCAGCCCCGCCCCCTCCCGCCTCCCCGCAACGCATCTGCCAATCGCAATCCCGAGAGTGGAGGGAGGTGGGGCGAGGGCCGCAGCAGTCCCCGCCCCGTCATGCATATGCAGATAGTGGCGCTCTCCCCGCCCCCTCCTGCCTACGCAGGCGACGGCCTCGTCGGCGGGCCAATGGCGCTCCGGCGTCCGGGTCACGCGCCGCCCCCCGAGCGGCGGCTCGGCCGGGAGGAGCCGAGAGCCTCTCAGTCCGTCCGCGCGGCTCGAGCGAGGCGGTCGCACGCGCAGCAGCAGTAGCAGCAGCAGCGGCAGCAGCGCCCCGGCCGGGCCTGTCTCGGAGGACCATGCCCATCCTGCTCTTCCTCATCGACACGTCCGCCTCCATGAACCAGCGGGCCTACCTGGGCACCAGCTACCTGGACGTGGCCAAGGGCGCCGTCGAGCTCTTCATGAAGGTGCGCGCGCGCCCTCCCCCCTCCCCTCCCGCCCCGCCCCGCCCCGCCTGACGTGGCCTTCCGAGTCCGCGCACGCGCACGCACCCCCTCACTTGACGGCGCTCCCGCTTCCCGAGCCCGCGCACGCGCACCCCCTCACTTGACGGCGCTCCATTCACCTGAGGCGGCTTTCCCGAGCCCGCGCACGCGCACGCACCCCCCTCACTTGACGGCGCTCCCTCTTCCCGAGTCCGCGCATGCGCACGCACCCCCTCAGTTGACGGCGCTCCCTCTTACCGAGTCCGCGCACGCGCACACGCACCTCCTCAGTTGACGGCGCTCCATTCACCTGAGGCGGCTTTCCCGAGCACGCGCACGCACCCCCTCACTTGACGGCGCTCCCTCTTCCCGAGCCCGCGCACGCGCACCCCCTCAGAGACGGCGCTCAATCCACCTGAGGCGGCCTTCCCTTGTCCGCGCACGCGCACACGGCGCTCCCTCTTCCCGAGTCCGCGCACGCGCACACACACACACCTTCCCTCAGAGACGGCGCTCCTTCCACCTGAGGCGGCCTTCCCTTGTCCGCGCACGCGCACACGCACACGCGCCCCCTCCGTTGACGGCGCTCCTTCTTCCCGAGTCCGCGCACGCGCACCCCTTCCCTCAGAGACGGCGCTCCCTCCGCCTGAGGCGGCGTTCCCGCGCGCGCGCACGTCCGGAAGGCGCGCGCCCGGAGTGCCCCTCCCCCTCCCCCTTTAACGCGCTCCTCTCTCCCGTTTTCTCCCCCCCTCAGCTGCGCGCCCGCGACCCGGCCAGCCGCGGCGACAGGTACATGCTGGTCACCTTCGACGAGGCGCCCTATTGCATCAAGGTAAGGCGGGCGCGGGAAGATGGCGGGCATGGTGCTTTTGTAGGGAGGCTGAGGAGAGGGAAGCCAGCGGGGCGTTGGGGGACTACAACTCCCAGCATGCCTAGCGCGCGGGCCCGGCGGCCAGGGAGGGAGGGAGGGAGGGAGGGAGGGGGAGTGGTAGTCCCAAAGCAGCTGGAGGAAGCCTGGCCTAGGCCATCGCAGGCATAGGCAAACTTGGTCCTCCAGCTGGGACTACAACTCCCATGATCCCTAGCTAACAGGACCAGTGGTCAGGGGTGATGGGAGTTGTAGTTCCAAAACAGCTGGAGGGCTGAGCTTGGGGGTGCCTGGCATAGGCAAAGCCCGGCCCTCCAGGTGTTTGGGGACTACAATTCCCAGCATTCCTGACCACTGGTCCTTTAAGCTAGGGATCATGGGAGTTGTAGTCCCAAAACAGCTGGAGGGCCAAGTTGGGCCATGACTGGCATAAAGCCTCCAGCCCTTGGACTGTGTTCTGCATAAAGCTTGGTCTTGGGACTACAACTCCCATGATCCCTAGCTTCAAGGACCAGTGGTCAGGGGTGATGGGAGTTGTAGTCTCAAAGCAGCTGGAGGAAGCCTGGCATCGGCCATCGCAGGCATAGGCAAACTTGGTCCTCAAGCTGGGACTACAACTCCCATGATCCCTAGCTAACAGGACCAGTGGTCAGGGGTGATGGGAGTTGTAGTCCCAAAGCAGGCCATTGCAGGCATAGGCAGACTTGGTCCTCCAACTGGGACTACAACTCCCATGATCCCTAGTTTCAAGGACCAGTGGTCAGGGATGCTGGGAGTTGTAGTCCCAAAGCAGGCCATCGCAGGCACAGGCAGACTTGGTCCTCAAGCTGGGACTACAACTCCCATGATCCCTAGCTTCAAGGACCGGCGGTCAGGGATGGTGGGAGTTGTAGTTCCAAAACAGCTGGAGGGCTGAGCTTGGGGGTGCCTGGCATAGGCAAAGCCCGGCCCTCCAGGTGTTTGGGGACTACAATTCCCAGCATCCCTGACCACTGGT
This sequence comes from Darevskia nairensis, assembly GCA_034642065.1. Lineage (NCBI taxonomy): Eukaryota > Metazoa > Chordata > Lepidosauria > Squamata > Lacertidae > Darevskia > Darevskia nairensis. Next base: position 38,082 of record JAWWNI010001559.1, on the reverse strand, counting down.
CCTTTAAGCTAGGGATCATGGGAATTGTAGTCCCAAAACAGCTGGAGGGCCAAGTTGGGCCATGACTGGCATAAAGCCTCCAGCCCTTGGACTGTGTTCTGCATAAAGCTTGGTCTTGGGACTACAACTCCCATGATCCCTAGCCTAAAGGACCGGCGGTCAGGGATGGTGGGAATTGTAGTCCCAAAGCAGCTGGAGGGCAGAGTTGGCCTCTGCCTGGATCAGTGATGGCTAACCTTGACACTCCAGGTGTTTTGAGACTACAACTCCCATCATCATCCCTGACCACTGGTCCTGTTAGCTAGGGATGATGGGAGTTGTAGTTCCAAAACATCTGGAGTGTCAAGGTTAGCCATCACTGGCCTGGATGAAGGAGCAGGGGAGTTTGGGGACCGGTGGGTGGGCTTCCCTCCCACAAGAGCCCACTCAGGTCTCCCAAGAGCAGGAAACCCAGCCAGATGGGCAGGGTATAAACTATTAATAATAATAATAATAATAATAATAATAATAATAATAATTTATTATTTGTACCCCGCCCATCTGGCCGGGTCTCCCCAGCCACTCTGGGCGGCCTCCAACAAATATAAAAATACATTAAAATATCACAGATTAAAAACTTCCCTGAAGTTCGCAACCCAAGCGCCCACTGTATATAAAGGTAAAGGTACCCCTGACCGTTACCGTGTTTCCCCTATTTTAAGACACCGCCTTATATTTTTTTCCCCCTCAAGAAAACGCACTATGGCTTATTTTGAGGGGTCAATCCAAGCAAAAAATGTCAAAGAATGGGGAAAATGTAGAGTAATACATGTAGAGTATACATTGCAGACATTTTTTAAAAAGTCGGGCTGTCACAAAGTAAGTGTGGAATCATGTTATTTTGCAGGCTGGGTGGAAGGAGAACCATGCCACTTTTATGAATGAACTGAAAAATCTGCAAGCGTCGGGGCTGACCACCCTTGGACAGGCCCTTCGGTCCTCGTTTGATTTGCTCAACCTCAACAGATTGGTCTCTGGAATAGACAACTATGGACAGGTAATCGATTTAATTTAATTTAATTTCCTCCCTGCCTTGCCTGAAAAACCTTAGCATCTCTTTAGGATGTGAATATTTGCTGGCACGCTTAAAATAAAGCAAACGGGCTGCTTGGGGGACTCACTGCTACTTGCTCCAGTTACAGGTAGATAGCCGTGTTGGTCTGTCATAGTCAAAAAAATAAATAAAAAAAATCCTTCCAGTAGCACCTTAGAGACCAACTCAGTTTGTTCTTGGTATGAGCTTTCGTGTGCATGCACACTTCTTCAGATACACTGAAACAGAAGTCACCAGACCCTTAGATATAGTGAGAGGGTGGGGAGGGGTATTACTCAGAGGGGTGGTGGGAATGGGGGATAGGCTGATAGCTGTGGTCAACTTGTTGACGACTGTTAACGACTGCAATTAGTCTTACAGGAAAAAGCAAGTTAAAGGTAGATAGCCGTGTTGGACTGTCATAGTCAAAACAAAATAAAAAAACTCCTTCCAGTAGCACCTTCGAGACCAACTCAGTTTGTTCTTGGTATGAGCTTTCGTGTGCATGCACACTTCTTCAGATACACTGAAACAGAAGTCACCAGACCCTTATATATAGTGAGAAGTAGCTGTCTTATTGCAAAGGAATTTCAGAAAGAGACTGGAAAGAGAAGTTGCTGAATTGCAACTCATTACCAAGCTTAAAACCATGGAGAGACCTGGTCTGAACAAAGACATTGGATTCTTATCTCATTATACATGACAAAGCTATTTTTAGCCATCTCACCCCTTGCTTCTTCCTGTAAGACCAATTGCAGTCGTTAACCGTCGTCAACAGGTTGACCACAGCTATCAGCCTATCACCCCTTCCCACCACCCCTCTGAGTAATACCCCTCCCCACCCTCTCACTATATCTAAGGGTCTGGTGACTTCTGTTTCAGTGGATCTGAAGAAGTGTGCATGCACACGAAAGCTCATACCAAGAACAAACTTAGTTGGTCTCTAAGGTGCTACTGGAAGGAATTTATTTTATTTTATTTTGCTTCGACTATGACAGACCAACACGGCTATCTACCTTTAACTTGCTTTTTCCTGTAAGACTAATTGCAGTCGTTAACCGTCGTCAACAGGTTGACCACAGCTATCAGCCTATCACCCATTCCCACCACCCCTCTGAGTAATACCCCTCCCCACCCTCTCACTATATCTAAGGGTCTGGTGACTTCTGTTTCAGTGGATCTGAAGAAGTGTGCATGCACACGAAAGCTCATACCAAGAACAAACTTAGTTGGTCTCTAAGGTGCTACTGGAAGGAATTTTTTTATTTTATTTTGCTTTGACTATGACAGACCAACACGGCTATCTACCTTTAACTTGCTTTTTCCTGTAAGACTAATTGCAGTCGTTAACCGTCGTCAACAGGTTGACCACAGCTATCAGCCTATCACCCATTCCCACCACCCCTCTGAGTAATACCCCTCCCCACCCTCTCACTATATCTAAGGGTCTGGTGACTTCTGTTTCAGTGGATCTGAAGAAGTGTGCATGCACACGAAAGCTCATACCAAAAACAAACTTAGTTGGTCTCTAAGGACCCAGGTGGCGCTGTGGTCTAAACCACAGAGCCTAGGGCTTGCTGATCACAAGGTAGGCGGTTCGAATCCCTGCGACGGGGTGAGCTCCCGTTGCTCGGTCCCTGCTCCTGCCCACCTAGCAGTTCGAAAGCACGTCAAAGTGCAAGTAGATAAATAGGAACCGCTCCGGTGGGAAGGTAAACGGTGTTTCCGTGCGCTGCTCTGGTTCGCCAGAAGCGGCTTAGTCATGCTGGCCACATGACCCGGAAGCTGTACGCCGGCTCTCGGCCAATAAAGCGAGATGAGCGCCGCAACCCCAGAGTCGGACACGACTGGACCTAATGGTCAGGGGTCCCTTTACCTTTAAGGTGCTACTGGAAGGATTTTTTTCATTTTGCTACTTGCTCCTGCAACTACCAGAGCATGAGAAAATTGCCTTATTTAGTACCTTGTATGGTGAGCCGAGATATTTTCTGCCAGGGGCCAGAGCAGACCTGGGTGCTTTTCTACATACCGTATTTTCCGCTCCAGAACGCACACTTTTTCCCTCCTAAAAAGGAAGGGGGAAAGTCTGGGCGCGTTACGGAGCGAAGGCACTGGGCGCCGCTTCTGCTGCTGCCCGCCTCTTGACGCTCGCCTGAGCAGGGATCTGAGCCGGGGCTGAGAGAGGCGCTGCGCTGTGCTGCGCCTCTCTCAGCCCCGGCTCGGATCTCTGGTGAGCATCAGAGACGGCCGGCTGCCGCTTCTGCGGCAGCCCGCCTCTGACGTTCGCCAGAGCAGGGATCTCCCCACCACCGCCGACGCCAGCACAGCAGGAAAGGGGGCAGGAGAGGAACGGACAGCCCAAAAGCAGCCCTTTCCGGGATGTCGGTTGCTCCCCTGCCCCTGGAGAGCACAAGGAGGGAGGGAGGGAGATGCTTCCCCCCTCTCCTTCCTTCCTTCCTTCCTTCCTTCCTTCCTTCCTTCCTTCCTTCCTTCCTTCCTTCCTTCCTTCTCTCTCTTCCCTCCCTCTCTTCCTCCTTCTTTCCCTCTCTCTTCCTCTCTCTCTCTGCCTTCTCTCTCTCTCCCCTCCCTCCCTCCCAGCCTTTTAGAGGAGAAAATTATTTTGCTGGTTTTCCTCCTCTAAAAACGAGGTGCGCGTTATGGTCCGGTGCACGTTATGGAGCGAAAAATACGGTGTGCAGATAGATAGATAGATAGATAGATAGATAGATAGATAGATCGATCACATTTGCATGTTGATGGCTGTGATCCTCTAATGCAGGGGTGGCCAATAGGGTGGGTCATTAAAAAATATTTTTTCGAAAACTTTTCCTCCCTTGATCTTATCTCAACAGCTTTCACCTCAACCCCTAAAAAACGGGGCTTTACTCTCTAAAAAAAGTCCAATAACTTTGACCTGAACTCCCAAAAACAAGGTTTTCCAAAAGGGGTTAGAATTTCAGGGGTGTCAAACTCCGGCCCTCCAGATGTTTTGGAACTACAATTCCCATCAGCTCTAGCTAACAGGACCAGTGGTCAGGGATGATGGGAATTGTAGTCTCAAAACAAATGGAGGGCCGGAGTTTGACACCCCTGGGTTAGATCATCGCCAGTTTTTAACTCTGAGTTGGCCACTAGGGTGGGTCATTAAAAAAAAATAAATCGAAAATGTTTCCTCCCTTGATCTTATCTCGGGCGTATGGTATAAACATAGTTAAATTTCAAATTTGGGACAAATCGGTTAATAGGTAGACCCTGCTCCTACAAATTGACATTTTGCCTCCCCACGAGTGAGAAAAACATAGGAATTGGACTCCTTTAATTCTCAGTATGTGAAATTGTGGACTAATCAACATAAATTGTAGGTTTTATGTAGAGCAATCATAGTTGCATACTATTATGAATGGCGTTGTATTGTTTATGTTTAGTACACCGTTTGCTTAATTGTTCCCTATAATTTTTTCCAAACCATTGGTTTTTCATGTACATTATCAACATGTTTTATCTTAAATAAATATTGCAGAAAATAATAGTATGCAACTATGATTGCTCTACGTAAAACCTACAATTTATGTTTATTAGTTCACAATTTAACATACTGAGAATTAAAGGAGTCAAATTCCTATGTTTTTATCACTCGTGGGGAGGCAAAATTTCATTTTGTAGGAGCAGGGTCAACCTATTAACCGATTTGTCCCAAATTTGAAATTTAACTATTTTTATACCATACGCCCGAGATAAGATCAAGGGAGGAAACATTTTCGAATTATTATTTTTTTATGACCCACCCTAGTGGCCAACTCAGGGTGATCTAACCACTTTTGGAAAGGCTTGTTTTTGGGAGTTCAGGTCAAAGTTATTGGACTTTTTTTAGAGAGGAGGAAAGCCCCGTTTTTTAGGGGTTGAGGTTGAAGCTGTTGAGCTTTTTTGGGGAAGGAAATGCCCGCTTTTGGGGGGGTCAGCTCAAAGTTGTTGATCTTTTCTTTTAGGGAGGAACGCCCTGGTTTTTTGGGGGGTTCAGTTCATTTTTAAACTTTTTTTAGGGAGGAGAAGAGCCCCTTTTTTTAGGGGTTTAAAAAAATCTTTTGGGGGGCAGTTCCATTTGGGGGGGGTTAAAGGCAGGGGGAAAGGGGTTAAATCACACAAAAAGTGCATGGCAAGCGTCAGTTTTAGCGATGCTAAGGAAAGGGAGCCAGAGATCGACTGTGATCTACCAAAACCTCGCGGGGATCTGCCAGTAGATCGCGATCGACCTGTTGGATATCCCTGCCTTTAATGGATCCTTGTGTGTTTCAAACGTTAACACGGATATCTTTTCCCTGCTCTCTGTAGGGAAGGAACCCATTCTTTTTAGAGCCCTCGATTTTAATTACCATCACAGACGGAAACAAGTTGACAAATGCGGCAGGTGTGCAGGAAGAGGTAAGCGTTCGACGAATATGGCTGCGCTGAATGTGTTCTCCTGCCGGGAGTTTAAAAAGCACTCCTGTCTGATATTCCCTGCAGTGTTAGAGCTGCTTGATAACCATTGCGTGAGGAATTATTGGTTACGTTGGAAGATGGATGGCGGCTAACAGATTGAGGGTTGAATCCTGACAAGACAGAAGTACTGTTTTGGGGGCACAGGGGGCGAGCGGGTGTGGGGGACTCCCTGGTCCTGAATGGGGTAACTGTGCCCCTGAAGGACCAGGTGCGCAGCCTGGGGGTCATTTTGGACCCATGGAGACGCAGGTCCATTCTGTGTCCAGGGCGGCTCCATCTGGGACACAGGATGAGACCCTCCCTGCCCGCGGACTGTCTCGCCAGAGTGGTGCATGCTCTGGTTATCTCCCGCTTGGACTACTGCAATGCGCTCTACGTGGGGCTACCTTTGAAGGTGACCTGGAAACTGCAATTAATCCAGAATGCGGCAGCTAGACTGGTGACTGGGAGCGGCCGCCGGGACCACATAGCACCGGTCCTGAGAGATCTACATTGGCTCCCAGTACGTTTCCAAGCACAATTCAAAGTGTTGGTGCTGACCTTGAAAGCCCTAAACGGCCTCGGTCCAGTATACCTGAAGGAGCGTCTCCACCGCCTTCTGGCGGTTCCCTCCCTGCAAGAAGCAAAGCTACAGGGAAAGTACTACACTTGGGGGGAAAAATGAAAGGCACAAATACAGGATGGGTGACACCTGGTGTCAGGGACTGTCCTGAGCCAGGAGGGGTGGCGGAAGGGGCAGAGGAGCCAAGCATCCACCACCGGACACCGGAGGAGGTGTTGCTAGAGTGGGAAGAGGAGGAGACGGCTCCAAAGCTGTCACCAGAGATAGGGAAGGAGGTGTGGAGAAGTGAGAGCGAGGGGCTGTCGCCGCCTGCGCTGTCACCTGAAACGGAGGCTCTCAGGGAGCCAATGAGGGCAGAGGAGGAAATGGAGACGGAAGGGGAGCAGGGGCTTGAGGATCCTGCCAGTGTCTCGACAGCAACTTCCAGGGAAGACGAGAGTGAGAGGGAAGGGGCCAGCGTCGCAGCGGATAGGGTTAAAAAGCGGAAAAGGAGGAGCGAGAGGCGGCGCTGGGGTTTTGCCAAGCTTTTATGTTGGGGAAAAAATCGAAAGCCTTTACTCGGGGGATCTGACACAACGGAGTCGGATGATGAACTGTAACACCTGTGGAATGAACTTGTAAATAAACTGTTAGTTTAGTAAAGCCGTCTCAGGTGACCTTACTCTTGAGGAGGACACGCATCCGCCTCACACCTGGCTTGAGAGCAGTACAAGTGAAAAGGATCTAGGAGTCTTGGTAGACCACAAACTTGACATGAGTCAACAGTGTGATGCAGCAGCTCAAAAAGCCAATGCAATTCTGGGCTGCATCCAGAGAAGTATAGCATCTAGATCAAGGGAAGGAATAGTACCACTGTATTCCGCTCTGGTCAGACCTCACCTGGAATACTGTGTCCAGTTCTGGGCACCCCAGTTCAAGAAGGAGACTGACAAGCTGGAACGTGTCCAGAGGAGGGCAACCCAAATGGTCCAAGGCCTGGAAACGATGCCTTATGAGGAACGGCTTAGGGAGCTGGGTATGTTTAGCCTGGAGAAGAGAAGGTTCAGGGGTGATATGATAGCCATGTTCAAATATATCAAAGCCACCTGTCAGGAATGCTTGGATGGTGTTTCCTGCTTGGCAGGGGGTTGGACTGGATGGCCCTTGGGGTCTCTTCCAACTCTAGGATTCTAGGATTCTCACTGCCTCAATTTCTTCCCCTTCTATTTGCCAGGAGGTGATGGGACCAGTTTCCATTATTTTAGTTTTTTTGATGTTGAGCTTCAGACCATATTTTGCGCTCTCCTCTTTCACCCTCATTAAGAGGTTCTTTAATTCCTCCTCACTTTCTGCCCTCAAAGTTGTGTTATCTGCATTACTAATGTTCCTCTCTGTCCCTTCCAGCTCTGCGTTTTGTGATTCTGTGGTTCCTTTTCAGACGGAATGAAACGAGCTTCCTGTCCTAGCGAAGTCTCTTAGATGTCTTGCCTTCCTTTTTAGCTTCATCTTCCTCTGAATTCTCCCCTGCCTGGAAGCGAGCTGACCAAAGAACCGTTTCGCTGGGATCAGAGGCTGTTTGCCCTGGTGCTGCGCTTCCCTGGAGCCTCTTCAGTGGAGCCCGAACAGCTAGGAAGCGTCCCAACCGATGAGTCTGCCATTACACAGATGTGTGAAGTCACAGGAGGTAGCCTTTTTGCGCCTGTTTTTCTTGGTTTGCCAACCTCAATCCGTCCACTTTGAAATCACGAAGAGCGCTAGTGCATTGACACGTAACATCTGGCTTAAGATTCTCATTCGGGTCTATATACAGGTGAAACTCGAAAAATTAGAATATCGTGGAAAAGTCCATTTATGTCAGCAACTGTTTTCATTAGCTACTGGAGTTTAATATACGAGATAGACTCATGGCATGCCAAGCGAGATACAGGTGAAACTCGAAAAATTAGAATATCGTGGAAAAGTCCATTTATGTCAGCAACTGTTTTCATTAGCTACTGGAGTTTAATATATGAGATACACTCATGACATGCCAAGCGAGAGATGTCAAGCCTTTGTTATAATTGTGATGATTATGGTGTACAGCTGATGAAAACCCCAAAGTTGAAATTGTGAAGTTGGGGTTCTCATCAGCTGTATGCCATAATAATCACAAGTATAACAAATAAAGGCTTGACATATCTCGCTTGGCATGTCATGAGTCTATCTCATATATTAGTTTCACCTTTTAAGTTGAATTACTGAAAGAAATGACCCTTTCCACGATATTCTAATTTTCACCTGTATGTTAGGGTGGGTCATAAAAAAATTTTTCCCGAAATGTTTCCTCCCTTGATCTTATCTCAGGCGTATGGTATAAACATAGTTAAATTTCAAATTTGGGACAAATCGGTTAATATGTAGACCCTGCTCCTACAAATGGAAATTTTGCCTCCCCACGAGTGATAAAAACATAGGAATTTGACTCATTTAATTCTCAGTATGTTAAATTGTGAACTAATAAACATAAATTGTAGGCTTTATGTAGAGCAATCATAGTTGCCTACTATTATTTTCTGCAATATTTATTTATTTAAGATAAAACATGTTGATAATGTACATGAAAAACCAATGGTTTTGAAAAAATGATATGGAACAATTAAGCAAACGGTGTACTAAACATAAACAATACAACGCCACTCATAATAGTATGCAACTAGGATTGCTCTACATAAAACCTACAATTTATGTTTATTAGTTCACAATTTAACATACTGAGAATTAAATGAGTCAAATTCCTATGTTTTTATCACTCGTGGGGAGGCAAAATTTCAATTTGTAGGAGCAGGGTCTACCTATTAACCGATTTGTCCCAAAATTGAAATTTAACTATTTTTATACCATACGCCTGAGATAAGATCAAGGGAGGAAACATTTTCAAAAAAATTTTTTTATGACCCACCCTAATATATGTGCCTAGATGCCTGTGTCAAACCAAAACCACCATATTTGTATTACGCAAATACAACTGAAAACACACACAAATGTAATAGGCCGTGTAGTAACAATTGCAAAGTTCAATACTAGAAACTACTTACATTAAAAAGTAGCTTTTCAGTTGATCACCAAGTCCAGTATGTACAAAATACAAATCCTATTTTGTCAGTGCCGTAGTACGTTATTTTCTAATTTCTCCATCTTGTATTTTTCTGTCTGACGTATTCCTTAGACGAGTGACATGAAATAATCTTCTAAGTGTCTAATGAAGATGATAGGGTACTGGACTATGTGATCAACTGAAAAGCTACTTTTTAATATAGTATGTCACGAAGTAAGTAGTTTTGGTTTTCGGGTGGTTTTGGTTTTGCATTTTGCCATTGGGTACACTGACGTTGAAAAAGACAAGTTATTAAGCGGGTGGCGCTGTGGTCTAAACCACTGAGCCTAGGGCTTGCTGATCAGAAGGTCGGCGGTTCGAATCCCCGCGACGGGGTGAGCACCCGTTGCTCGGCCCCAGCTCCTGCCAACCTAGCAGTTCGAAAGCACGTCAAAGTGCAAGTAGATAAATAGGTACCACTCCGGCGGGAAGGTAAACGGCGTTTCCGTGCGCTGCTCTGGTTCGCCAGAAGCGGCTTAGTCATGCTGGCCACATGACCAGGAAGCTGTACGCCGGCTCTCTCGGCCGGTAAAGCGAGATGAGCGCCGCAAATAGTAGCCTTTTGCCATATTCACAAGTCACGTTGCGTTCAGAATCTCCTTAATCTCTTCACTTTCCATTATAGGACGTTCCTATTGTGTTCGGACTCAGAGGATGCTGAACCAATGTTTAGAATCTCTTGCTCAGAAAGTTCAGAGTGGCGTTGTCATAAACTTTGAGAAATCGGGACCTGATCCGCCCTACATTGGGGAAGGTACGGTAAACGCTTCATGACCATTGTAAACTCTTGAGGTTCGCAAATGTGCAAATGTCTTTAGTTAAAAAAAAGGACGATATTGCAAAACCAGAGTAGATTCTGTACACAATATTGTATTATAACTTTGCTTCTGACTAAAGGTAGATAGCCGTGTTGGTCTGTCATAGTCAAAGCAAAATAAAATAAAAAAATTCCTTCCAATAGCACCTTAGAGACCAACTAAGTTGTTCTTGGTCTGAGCTTTCGTGTGCACGCACACTGGTATCTGAAGAAGTGTGCATGCACACGAAAGCTCATACCAAGAACAACTTAGTTGGTCTCTAAGGTGCTATTGGAAGGAATATTTTTATTTTATTTTGCTTTGCTTCTGACGTTTCTGTTGAACAATTATCTTCAGTTCTTTGAATGCTTCAACTGTTTCATTTCCTGCTCCCGAAATGATTCTCCCGCTGCTTGTTTTCATTCTTGGACGCAAAACCTAATCTTTTATCTTAAACACAAAACCACCACACAGACTTTTTAATCTCCCCTGCCCCCAAATGATCTTAGGTGCAAAACCGGCGAACTTCCTTTCCCCCAAACTGTCTTAGATACACAACCACAACACAAACTTCTTTATCTTTCCAACTAAAAATATCAGTTTTACAGCTTATTCAGTCAAGCCCATCATCCAAGTCATTGATAAAGATGTTGAATAGGACTGGGCCCAGTCTTACTCAACATCTTTATCAATGACTTGGATGATGGGCTTGAGGGCATCCTGATCAAGTTTGCAGATGACACCCAATTGGGAGGGGTGGCTAAGACCCCAGAGGACAGGATCACACTTCAAAATGACCTGAACAGATTAGAGAACTGGGCCAAGGCAAACAGGATGAATTTGAACAGGGAGAAATGTAAAGTACTACACTTGGGCAAAAAAAAGGAAAGGCACAAATACAGGATGGGTGACACCTGTAACTACAAGAAAGAAGATTCCACCTCAACAGTAGGAAGAACTTCCTGACAGTAAGAGCTGTTGGACAGTGGGATTTGCTGCCAAGGAGGGCGGTGGAGTCTCCTTCTTTGCAGGTCTTGAAGCAGAGGCTTGACGGACACCTGTCAGGAATGCTTTGATGGTGTTCCTGCTTGGCAGGGGGTTGGACTGGATGGCCCTTGGGGTCTCTTCCAACTCTACGATTCTATAATTCGTTCACGTGCGGCTTTGAGAAAACACATCTAAGTAGCGATTGGAAAAGTAATGCTCGAGACCTAATGTGCTGTACTAACTTACTGTTCTCCTTTTGGATTTTAGATGGACTTGTTGATGTCACCAGACCTATCAATTCTTTTGGTTCCCAGCCATGGCACAGCTGTCATAAGCTCATCTATGTTAGGCCTAATCCTAAAACGGGCGTTCCTGTTGGCCATTGGCCAATTCCAGAATCCTTTTGGCCTGATCAAAATTCACCAACACTGGTATGTTGCAGGGCTTTTGAGCTTCTTTGCAGATATGGTCAACGCAAATGTCTCTTTCATGTACATTATCAACATGTTTTATCTTTAAATAAATATTGCAGAAAATAATAGTATGCAACTATGATTGCTCTACATAAAACCTACAATTTATGTTTATTAGTTCACAATTCAACATACTGAGAATTAAATGAGTCAAACTCCTATGTTTTTATCACTCGTGGGGAGGCAAAATTTCAATTTGTAGGAGCAGGGTCTACATATTAACCGATTTGTCCCAAATTTGGACTTTAACTATGTTTATACCATACGCCTGAGATAAGATCAAGGGGGGGAAACATTTAAAAAAAAAAATTTATGACCCACCCTACTGTGGAACGCCCTCCCACCAGATGTCAGAGAACAACTACTACCAGACTTTTAGAAGACATCTGAAGGCAGCCCTGTTTAGGGAGGCTTTGAATGTTTAACAGACTATTGTATTTTAGTATTTTGTTGGAAGCCACTCAGAGTGGCTGGGGAAACCCAGGCAGATGGGCGGGGTAGAAATAAAAAATACTTTTTATTTTATTTTATTTTATTTTATATTTTATTTTATTTTATTTATTTTATATTTTATTTATTTTATTTTATTTTATATTATATTATATTTTATTTTATTTTCCCTTTTCCTCCAAATGGTTCTTATTCCCTTTCTTCCTCCCCCCCACAGCCTCCCCGCACAGCCCACCCAGTGGTGAGGTTCTCCTGCATGGATTGCGAGCCCATGGTGATCGACAAGCTTCCCTTTGACAAGTATGAGCTCGAACCATCACCTCTGACACAGTACATCCTGGAGCGGAAGTCGCCCGTTGTGTGCTGGCAGGTATTTTGCGATATACCCATAGCAGGGGTAAACTTCGCAGGGGAAAGTAGAAAGAATGTCTTGTATTAGTAGGCCCCCCTCCCCATTAGCAGCGAGGTCGTTGCATGCTGAAGACCCCGGGTTGGGACCTCGGCATTTGCAATCCAGCTTAACAGAGCTGGAAAAGAACGTTCTCCTTCTGAGCACTGTTCCCGGTTGAAACATCGGTTTTCACAGCCGATTAGACATCTGCCCAGGGTGGATAAAAATATCAACACAACAATAAACCAAATGTTACGTATCATACGTACATCATACACCACAAACGTAACAGGCTGAACTCACTATCCACTTTTCATTATTTATCTCAATTTGCGTATTCAATCATAGTAAAACTGACTGTCCAGCATACAAAATAATATAATATAGAAGTAAATACAGCAATAAATCAGTCCAATAATCAGACAATCATCCTTAGTACAACATACTGCGGTTAAGGTCCCAAGGCAGATCGTAGTACATTTGAAAGTAATAGTTGTAGATATACTGATCCAAAAAATGTAAGGTTGTTGTCTTAATGAGTATTTACTTCTATATTATATTATTTTGTATGCTGGACAGTCAGTTTTACTATGATTGAATACGCAAATTGAGATAAATAATGAAAAGTGGATAGTGAGTTCAGCCTGCTACGTTCAGGGTGGATAAAAATCAATGATTTTAAAAAAATAAATAAAAAAAATCGGATTTTTTTGATTTAAATTGGGGTTTTTTATCTAAATCGGATTTTTTTTATTTAAATCGGATTTTTTTTTATTTAAATCGGATTTTTTTTTATTTAAATTGGATTTTTAAAATAAAATGCTTTTGGAGGAAAAATCTTTCTAAATATAGTCTTCTATTTAAGTTACATTGTAGTCCAAAGGCTATTCTTTGGATTTTTAAAATAAAATGCTTTTGGAGGAAAAATCTTTCTAAATATAGTCTTCTATTTAAGTTACATTGTAGTCCAAAGGCTATTCATCAGGAAAGAAGGATTTGTTTTAAGTTTATCAAGTGTGCTAAAACTCAGTCTAAGTTTTTTTTTAAAATGTTTAACCACATCAGTTAACAAACATGGATACATATGCTATCATGTTATTGTTTTAGTTAAATCAATTGTTTAAATGGTTATTAAGGAAATGATTATTTTTCGCCTTCCAATCAAGTACAGCAGAAAAGTTGTCCAAATATAAACAGTTAACTTGTGAAACCTCACCATCAGTTCATCATTATCTGTCCATGTATTTCTACCGTGTTTCCCATATTTTAAGACACCGTCTTATAAATTTTTTCCCTCAAAAAAACACAGGGTGTCTTATTTGGGGGGGGGTCTTATTTTTTATTATGTCAATATGGTACAGTACAGCAATCTACAAGCTTTGAGTTTCTGTAATGCCAACAAACAGGTAATCTGGAAAAGCCCTTGGGGTTTTTTTTAGTACTGAGCTGGGGGCAGGTGGAGGGGGGAGAGAAGAAGAGGGGGTTTTCCATGCTGGGGGGGAGAGAAGAAGAGGAGGCTTTCCATGCTGGGGGGGGGAGAGAAGCAGAGGGGGTTTTAACAGGAGGTATTCTTTGATTGCTTAAAGTGCTAAGGTACAGCAGATTTAAAAAAAATCCTCCCACCTCCAGCCAACAAACGAGGCGATCCTTGGGCAAAGCAAATAAACAGGATGAGGGAGGGAAGGAGATAAGCATCAAAGCGCCAAGTTCCCAACAGGGGTTCCTTCTTACTGGCGTTTACCGCATCTTCAGTTATTGTTGGTCCGCTGGCTCCCTGCACACGCAGGAGGGGCTGAGGAGGCTACACAGGAGGGGACAATGGCCGCACCATGGCTTACTTTCGGGGTACGTCTTATTTCTCTCAATTTAAAAAAAAACCTCCTATGGCTTACTTTATGAGCACGTATTAAAATAGGGGAAACACGGTAGTAGTATAACCAAATCAGTAATTTTTGATATAACTGTAAAAACCACTCTGAAAATTTATTATTCCAAAAATGAAACCTTCATATGGTTGTAAATATTAAGATTATAATAGCAAGAAGTGAGTCTTTCTGTAAAAAAAATATTGAAATCAAGTCTTACTGACTAGTGATTTAAATCGTGATTTAAATCGTGATTTAAATCAATTTGATTTAAATCAAATCCACCCTGCATCTGCCCATGCGGCATCACGATATTTAATAATAATAATAATAAATGTTATTTATACCCCGCCCTTCCCAGCCAAAACCGGGCTCAGGGCAGCTTACATCAATAAAATTGCAATAAAGTATAAAAGAAAACCGTTAATTAAAAGACAGGTTAAAAAGACAATTTAAACTTTAAAATGCCGCTTCGTTTATCGCCCATACTCAAAACCAAGGGGAGTCCAGCCCGAAGGCCAGGCGGAACAGCTCTGTCTTGCAGGCCCTGCGGAAAGATGTCAAATCCCGCAGGGCCCTGGTCTCTTGGGACAGAGCGTTCCACCAAGTTGGGGCCAGTACTGAAAAGGCCCTGGCCCTAGTTGAGCCCAGTCTAACAGCCTTGTGGCTCGGGACCTCCAAGAAGTTGTTATTTGTGGACCTTAAGGTCCTTTGCGTGGCATACCGGGAGAGGCGGTCCCGTAGGTACAATGCACAAAGCTTTCTATCAAAAGTCAACCCAAGCGCCCGATAATTACACTATCTATAGTGAACTACAGAGATGAGGTGGAGCGGCTGACAGAGTGGCGCAGAGCTAGCAACTTGCTCATAAATACAAAGAAAACAAAGGAGCTTGTGGTGGACTTCAGGAGAAAGAAGAACGATGTCCAACCACTTTGGATCGATGGAATCTGTGTGGAGAGGGTAGCGACGTTCAGATTTCTGGGCATTGAATTGCAGGAGGATCTGTCCTGGGGTGCAAACATAAGGGGGGTTGTGAAGAAGGCGCAGCAGAGACTGTACTTCCTGAGACTTCGAAGGAAAAACCATCTTCCGCAAAAGCTGCTGTTCCGCCTGGCCTTCGGGCTGGACTCCCCTTGGTTTTGAGTATGTGTGATAAATGAAGCGGCGTTTTAAATTTTAAATTGTCTTTTTAACCTGAATTTTAATTAACGGTTTTCTTTTATACTTTATTGTAATTTTACTGATGTAAGCCGCCCTGAGCCCGGTTTCGGCTGGGAAGGGCGGGGTATAAATAAAATTTATTATTATTATTGGTAGCTCTGTTCAGCCAGGAAATGGCCTTTTCTGTGTCTTAGGTAAAGGTAAAGGGACCCCTGACCATTAGGTCCAGTCGTGTCCGACTCTGGGGTTGCGGCGCTCATCTCGCTTTATTGGCCGAGAGCCGGCGTCCAGCTTCCGGGTCATGTGGCCAGCATGACAAAGCTTCTGGCGAACCAGAGCAGCGCACGGAAACGCCGTTTGCCTTCCCGCCGGAGCGGTACCTATTTATCTACTTGCACTTTGACGTGCTTTCGAACTGCTAGGTGGGCAGGAGCTGGGACCGAGCAACGGGAGCTCACCCCGTGGCGGGGATTCGAACCGCCGACCTTCTGATCAGCAAGCCCTAGGCTCTGGGGTTTAACCCACAGCGCCACCTGGGTCCCTTTTTCTGTGTCTTGCCGGACCGTAAATGGGCAAAAGACATTAAAAAGGAATGCTTTGATGGCGTTTCCTGCTTGGCAGGGGGTTGGACTGGATGGCCCTTGTGGTCTCTTCCAACTCTATGATTCTACAAGTAAATGCCCAGGATTCTTCCTGAGCCGCCGAGAGAAGGGGGGAAACAATTGCGCCGTGTCCCTTGCGGAAAACACACGCCAAGCCTGTGGAAAATGCCGGGACATTTTGAATTCCTCCGGAGGCCAGCAGCCCCTTGCGTGCGCTAAACCTTGGCTTCTTCCTCTCAGAGGGCTTATGCACTACTGCGAGGAAAACGGCCTGGAAATAAATTACTCTAAAACCAAAATTAGACCTTTTGGCACGCTCAAACCGAACCCATCCTGGCACCTCGAGGGAAACTTCATCGAGCAATGCTCAGTATTTCAATACTTGGGCATTACCTTCCACCATAGACTATTCTGGCCAGCCCATCTAAACACGATCACCTTGGCTACTCGCCGTACTGGGGGGGCCCTGGTGAGATTCTTCTTCGCAAAAGGAGGCCAGCTCATAGCGCCAATCAGAAAGGCCTACATCAGCAAAATACCCCCAATGTTGCTATACGGGGTGGGAATATGGGGGTGGAATCTGAAAACACTTCAGCGTCTCGAGACTCTGCAAAACCTACTGGCAAGAAAGATATTGGGGCTTCCCAACGGGACCATACCTGCCCAACTAAGATTGGAATTGGGACTTCCATTAGGGTGGGTCATAAAAAAAATTTTTTTGAAAATGTTTCCTCCCTTGATCTTATCTCAGGCATATGGTATAAACATAGTTAAATTTCAAATTGGGGACAAATCAGTTAATGGGTAGACCCTGCTCCTACAGATTGAAAGTTTGCCTCCCCACGAGTGATAAAAACATAGGAATTTGACTCCTTTAATTCTCAGTATGTTAAATTGTGAACTGATCAACATAAATTGTAGGTTTTATGTAGAGCAATCCTAGTTGCATACTATTATGAGTGGCGTTGTATTGTTTATGTTTAGTACACCGTTTGCTTAATTGGTCCATCTAATTTTTTCCAAACCATTGGTTTTTCATGTATATTATCAACCTGTTTTATCTTAAATAAATAAATATTGCAGAAAATAATAGTATGCAACTATGATTGCTCTACATAAAGCCTACAATTTATGTTGATCAGTTCACAATTTAACATACTGAGAATTAAAGGAGTCCAATTCCTATGTTTTTATCACTCGTGGGGAGGCAAAATGTCAATTTGTAGGAGCAGGGTCTACCTATTAACCGATTTGTCCCCAATTTGAAATTTATCTCTTTTTATACCATACGCATGAGATAAGATGAAGGGAGGAAACATTTTCGGAAAAATTTTTTTTATGACCCACCCTACTGCCCAACTAAGATTGGAATTGGGACTCCCATCCATAGTTGCAAGAGCACATATCAGGATAATGACCTACTATAAATCTCTTGCAGAATCCCCAAACTTGTCCCTCGCCAAACAAGCCTTCTTGGCCTTTACCGGCAGCCGTACTTGGTTAAAAGGCATGGAGTTCATCTGCGAACGGTATTCCCTTCCAGATTTTGCCGTTCTGACATCATGGGACAAAGGCAAAATCCGGAACTGGATTTTAGACAGGGACGAAGCGCTGGATCTGGCAATATCCAACTCGGCCAGCCTATCCACGTGGCTTCCCCGCGTGAAGGCCGTGAGAGCCCTGGCTCACTACCTGACAGGGTGGATTTGATTTAAATCAAATTGATTTAAATCACGATTTAAATCACGATTTAAATCACTAGTCAGTAAGGCTTGATTTAAATCACTAGTCAGTAAGACTTGATTTAAATATTTTTTTTTACCGCAAGACTCATTCTTGCTGGTATAATCTTAATATTTACAACCATCTGAAGGTTTCATTTTTGGAATAATAAATTTTCAGAGTAGTTTTTACAGTTATCTCAAAAATGACTGATTTGGTTATACTACTAGAAATACATAGACAGATAATGATGAAATGATGGTGAGGTTTAATAAGTTAACTGTTTATATTTGGACAACTTTTCTGCTGTACTTGATTGGAAGGAGAAAAATAATCATTTCCTTGATAACCATTTAAACAATTTATTTAACTAAAACAATAACATGATAGCATATGTATCCATGTTTGTTAACTGATGTGGTTAAACATTTTTTTAAAAAAAACTTAGACTGAGTTTTAGCCCACTTGATAAACTTAAAACAAATCCTTCTTTCCTGATGAATAGCCTTTGGACTACAATGTAACTTAAATAGAAGACTATATTTAGAAAGATTTTTCCTCCAAAAGCATTTTATTTTAAAAATCCAATTTAAATCAAAAAAATCCGATTTAAATTTAAAAAATCTGATTTTTTTGATTTTTTTAAAAAAAATCATTGATTTTTATCCACCCTGCTACCTGAGCGATTTGACGAATCCCATGCAAAGAAGAGCTTTCCCACTCGCCCGCTTTCACTCCATTCCCACAGCATTCCTACAGGGAATATACTCCAACACCCCTCTCGACCTCCGTGCAACAGGGGAAAGATAGAGGACTTTGCCCACTTTTTCTTCCACTGCCCTCTCTATGACTCAATCAGATCGAGGCTCCTGCCACTAATTCCTCCAACCATTGCCACGGAAGAGGACCGCTTGAAATATCTATTGGTGGATGCCAATCCCATAGTCCCTCGGGGCGTGGCCATCTATATCCTGCAGGCCCTGGAACTCAGGGCCACCGCGACAGGTTAACCTCTTTTAGTCCAACAGTTTAGTCCAGCAGTTTACAGAATTGTTCTTGTTTTTATCTTACCTGTTTTACTTACGATGATTTTATACCTGACTAGTTGAAGTTAGCCCGTTAAAAAACGGGCGCTAGCTGCCGGGTCCCGAGGAGCCTCGCACGTCTCGCAGGGCTGCCCGGAGAGGAGAAGAGCAGGGCGAGGGCAGGATGCGGCTGCTGGTTCCTCCGCTTCCCGGGGCCGAGGAGCGCGCTTTGTTGGCGGCGTTTCTGAAGGCGCGCTTTGCTGCTGCTGCTGCTGCTTCTCCTCCTCCTCCTCCTGGCCGGCGGCTGCGGTAGCTGCGCGCGTGTGGCGCTGCTGGAAGGCTGGGCTGGGCAGGTCCTGGCCTGTGACGCGGGCTGCTCCTCCTCCTCCTCACGTCCCGCTCTCTGCTGGCTCCTCGCTCGGGCGACTTCTCTCGCGCGCCCTTCGCTGCTGAGGGAGGCGAATGTCCTTCGCGAGCCGTTCCGCCGCCGGGGCGCTGCTTGCTCTTCGTTGTGAGCCGGCGGTGGCGGCGCGGAGGAGCCCGATGCCTTGAGGCGCGCGGGGAGGCGGGATCCTACTGCTGCCATGAGGCGGTAGCGGCGGCGAGGATGGGGCGGCCCTCTGCGTCCGTGCGAGGCAAATGAGAACGCGCGTGTGGCGCCGCTGCCTCGCGGACACGCCCCCCTCTCCGCCCGCTCCAATCCCTGCGTCCGTGTGGGTCCCGGACATGCGCAGTAGCGCACTTCCGTGACACACGGGAAGTTGGACGCAGGGACACAGGCACTTTGTTATATAGGATGTTTGCAAATGTATGTGCTATGGCCAAATGGCTAACGCGATCAACTTTGATGCTGGCTTCTCCCTTTGTCGTTCACCAGGTATTCGTGAGCACCAGCGGCAAATACAGCGAACTGGGCCACCCCTTTGGGTACCTGAAAGCCAGCACCACTCTGACATGCGTGAATCTCTTTGTGATGCCGTATAACTACCCCGTCCTCCTCCCCCTTCTAGGTGAGTGTGGGGCGGGGCAGGAAAGGGAGCCCGTCTGCCCCGCAGCGTTGACTTGCCAGCCGTTTCCTTAGGCGGGACGGGAGGCCCGGAGCTTGCAGGCGGCTCCGTTGGGAGGAGAGGGATTTTTACACCCGCCCCTCTCCCTTTTTCTCTCTGCAGCAGAGGAGGAGAGCCGCCTGCATCCTGGGCACGTTTGACGCTGCTCACCTCCCCGACCTCGTAGCTCCTTCCTTAATTGGAGTAAGGTGCCACCTCCGTTCTTCCCCCCCTCTTTCAGGACGTTGGTGCCTGCGTAGTAGGGTGGGTCATAGAAGTCATAGAATCCTAGAGTTGGAAGAGACCCCAAGGGCCATCCAGTCCAACCCCCTGCCAAGCAGGAAACACCATCCAAGCATTCCTGACAGGCGGCTGTCAAGCCTCTGCTTTAAAAAAGGTCATAAAAAAAGAAGCTTCGAAAACGTTTCCTCCCTTGATCTTATCTCGGGCGTATGGTATAAACATAGTTAAATGTCAAATTGGGGACAAATCGGTTAATAGGTAGACCCTGCTCCTACATTCACAAAGCCCAACGAAAAGCGGGCGGCGCAACGCTGCTGCAAAAGACTACGCAGTAGGGTGGGTCATAAAAAAAATGCCAGCAAGGCTGAATGTTTCTGTAAATAGATTTAATTCAGCTGATTCCCTGGTGACCCACTGGAATGTGGAGTTAACCAGCAGGGTGGGTCATAAATTTTCTTATCTCAGGCGTATGGTATCAACATAGTTAAATTTCAAAATTGGGGACAAATCGGTTAATAGGTAGACCCTGCTCCTACAAATTGAAAGTTTGCCTCCCCACGAGTGATAAAAACCTAGGAATTGGACTCCTTTAATTCTCAGTATGTTAAATTGTGAACTAATAAACATAAATTGTAGGTTTTATGTAGAGCAATCATAGTTGCATACTATCTCAGGCGTATGGTATAAAAATAGTTAATTTTTTTTATTTTTATGACCCACCCTATTCCAGAGGCTTTGAATTGCTTTGGTGTGGCTCATGGTGTCCCGAAGCGATCTCGTTTCTCTGCCCCAAAGGAAACGCAACTGTGGGGTTCCTCCTGACTGCAACCCTTGGGGGGAAAAATGCTTTCCCTGACATTCACGTAGAAAGAATCGTACAGCAGAAAGAATCATATGCATCAGCCTATAAATAAATATTGCAGAAAATAATAGTATGCAACGATGATTGCTCTACATAAAACCTACAATTTATGTTTATTAGTTCACAATTTAACATACTGAGAGTTAAATGAGTCCAACTCCTATGTTTTTATCACTCGTGGGGAGGCAAAATGTCAATTTGTAGGAGCAGGGTCTACCTATTAACCGATTTGTCCCCAATTTGAAATTTAGCTATGTTTATACCATACGCCTGAGATAAGATCAAGGGAGGAAACATTTTCAAAAAAATTTTTTTTATGACCCACCCTACTCTGCATTCAACAACGGAGGCCTGGGCTGGAAAGGGAGCCTTATCTCTCTCCCCGATCGCTTGCTAAAAAGCTGTTCAGCGGCTTCTTTTCAACACCCTCTTCTCTCTTTGTAAAAAAAAGAGCACAATCTGCTTTTGGCCCCTAGGCAATTTGGCTCCAGGGACCACGCATTCGCTCCATAAGACGCACAGACATTTCCCCTTACTTTTTAGGAGGGAAAAAGTGCGTCTCATGGAGCGAAAAGCTACCTTGATATACGTTATTAAATTGTGGATTATATATATTTACACAAATAAATTCTAGTGGGGCAATGTGAGAAACAGTCCAGGCATGGGAAATGTATGGCACTTCAGATATTCTTGGACTACAACTCCCATCATCCCTGACTGTTGGGCATGCTGGTCAGGGCTGATGGGAATTATAGTTCAGCAACATCTGGTGAGTCACTTCCTTTTTAGTCTGATTCAAAAGGGCTTTATGGCATTAAACAGTTTTGACTGAAGAGCTTCTCAGATACTTAGCATCGTAACTTACCGTACTTTTTCCGTGGACAAGACTAGGGTTTTTTTTCCCCCACTCTAAAACAGGCATGTCCAAAGTCCGTTTCGGGGGCCTACTCTGGCCCGCCGGTCGGTTTAATCTGGCCCCTGTGGCAGTTTATTTCCTGGGGTAATATCCTAAAGAAACATTAACTTCAACCCTAAAAGAAGCTCAACAACTTCAATCCTAAAAAACAACTGTGGTTGGCCCTTTGGTCGGCCCTCACGGCCCTTCACTTCATAAAATCTGGCCCTCTTTGAAAAATGCTTGGACACCACTGCCTAAAATAATGTTTAAAAAATGGGGGTTGTGCCCCCCCCCCAATAGGGGTCGTGTGATACACAGAAAAAGATGGTAAATACACACTTAAACCATTTCTTTCTTTTTTTATAGAATAATTTTTATTGGGTTTTCAAACCTGTAATCATAAACAAACAATAAACACACAATACAAAAACACAACAAATAATACATACAAAAAGAAAAAAATAAGTTTTTCTTTTTGTAAACCATTTCACTTTCAACAGTACCATAGAATAATAGTTCAAAGTGTGGGATCTCCCCTTTGCATGGGACTGTAAGGGGAATATACGGAATGTGTTAGCATCTAAAATGAGGGAAATCGTAAGTTTTTTTAGGACTTCAGGCTGAGCACTGCTGGTTCCCTTCATTCCAAGCTGTGATTGTTACTCTGCTAAGATCCAGCTTAACTTGGGGCTCCTTTCCGCTGCCTGTGTCACAGCTGGATATATATAATAATAATAATAATAAGCTTTTATTTATATCCCACCCTTCCCAGCCAGGACCGGGCTCAGGGCGGCTAACAATTATAAAACCACACAACCATAGGACAAACAGTTAAAAATACAAATCTAAAATACAGTTTAAAGCTTAAAAGTTTAAAAGATTTAAAAGCCACTTCATTATAAGGAGCTCACCAATCGCCACGACATAGAAACGTCAGGGGTTACCCTCAAATTAACCCAAAAGCCAGGCGAAACAGTTCCGTTTTACACGCCCTGCGGAAGGATGCAAGCTCTTGCAGGGCCCTCGTTTCTTGCGGCAGATCATTCCACCATGTCGGGGCCAGAACCGAGAAGGCCCTGGCCCTGGTAGCTGCCAGCCTGACATCCTTCTAACATGGGATCTCCAGAAAGTTATTATTTGAGGCCCTCAAGGTCCTACCCGGGGCATAGCAGGAGAGGCGGTCCCTTAAATATGGAGGAGAGAGATGCCTTTGGAAGCAAAAAAACAACTCTCCGGGTCGTTGTTCTCAAGGGTCGTTCCTTCGGAGCATGACTCTGGTGGGATACTGTGACTTGGGGGACGCTGCTGAGCGGTCTTCTTTCTCCTCCTTGCAGACGACTTTTTTAAGGTTCACAAGCTGAAGCCTAACCCGAAGTGGCGGCAGTCGTTGGACAACTACTTAAAAACCATGCCTCCCTACTACTTGCTGGTACGTACCTCTGGCGAACTCGGCGGGCCTAAATAAAGGAATCGGTGGCTGGCGGTCCATGGCAGAACATTTCTCGTGGGTCACCAAACGGCCCACAGGAGGGTGGGGCATAACAAAAATGCATACTGAAGGAACATAGACTGGTTGCCTCTAGTTGAAATAGGGATTAGTATATATAGTATATATTAGTATATAGTATATACTCGAGTATAAGCCGACCCGAATATAAGCCGAGGCACCCAATTTCACCACAAAAAAACTGGGAAAGCTCCATAGGAGCCACTGCCTGCCTCACTCGAGTATAAGCCAAGGGCGGCTTTTTCAGCAAAAAATGTGCTGAAAAACTAGGTTTATACTCGAGTATATAGGGTATGCAAGGGGAAGTGTCATGGCATGCAGAAAGTCTATGGTTCAGTCCCAGACATGTCCAGTAGGGTGGGTCATACAAAAAATTTTTTTGAAAATGTTTCCTCCCTTGATCTGATCTCAGGCGTATGGTATAAACATAGTTAAATTTCAAATTGGGGACCAATCGGTTAATATGTAGACCCTGCTCCTACAAATTGAAATTTTGCCTCCCCACGAGTGATAAAAACATAGGAATTGGACTCATTTAATTCTCAGTCTGTTAAATGGTGAACTAATAAACATAAATTGTAGGTTTTATGTAGAGCAATCCTAGTTGCCTACTATTATTTTCTGCAATGTTTATTTATTTAAGATAAAAACATGTTGATAATGTACATGAACAACCAATGGTTTGGAAAAAAATATATGGAACAATTAAGCAAGCGGTGTACTAAACATAAACAATACAACGCCATTCATAATAGTAGGCAACTATGATTGCTCTACATAAAACCTACAATTTATGTTTATCAGTTCACAATTTAACATACTGAGAATTAAATGAGTCAAATACTATTATTTTCTGCCATATTTATTTATTTAAGATAAAAACATATTGATAATGTACATGAAAAACCAATGGTTTTGAAAAAATTATATGGAACAATTAAGCAAGCGGTGTACTAAACAGAAACAATACAACGCCACTCCTAATAGTATGCAACTATGATTGCTCTACATAAAACCTACAATTTATGTTGATTAGTTCACAATTTAACATACTGAGAATTAAATGAGTCAAGTACTATTATTTTCTGTAATATTTATTTATTTAAGATAAAACAGGTTGATAATGTACATGAAAAACCAATGGTTTTGAAAAAATTATATGGAACAATTAAGCAAGCGGTGTACTAAACAGAAACAATACAACGCCACTCCTAATAGTATGCAACTATGATTGCTCTACATAAAACCTACAATTTATGTTTATCAGTTCACAATTTAACATACTGAGAATTAAAGGAGTCAAATTCCTATGTTTTTATCACTCGTGGGGAGGCAACATTTCAATTTGTAGGAGCAGGGTCTACCTATTAACCGATTTGTCCCAAAATTGAAATTTAACTATGTTTATACCATACGCCTGAGATAAGATCAAGGGAGGAATTTTTTTTTTAAAAAAAAAAAATTATGATCCACCCTATTGCCTATGCCTGCCTTAGCTTGACGTAACACAGATCCGCGAGGAATTTAAAACGAAAAAACAAAAAAAGGAAAAACTTTTTTTAAAAAAAAGAACCAAAAGATTTGACCCTCTTCTTACTCTATTGTGTTTTGTTTTCCTTCTAGCCGTTAAAGAAAGCCTTAAGGATGATGGGAGCTCCAAATCTGATATCAGATAATTTAGATTGTGGACTTAGTTACAGTGTTATCTCTTACCTTAAAAAACTCAGCCAACAGGTAGTATCGACCAAACCTATGCAATGAGAAGTACATTGACTGATGATAAATTGTTTTTGTTTTCAGTGTGTGTTGCTCTGGTTGGATAAATGCATTGTTTAAGGAATGTGTCCGTCCCCCCGTCCCCCCGTTTTTTTGAGATGGGTAAAGACTGGCCTCCGTTTTCATGTACGTCAGGCTCCCTCAACCTTTGCCCTCCAGATGTTTTTGGCCTCCAACTCCCATGATCCTGCGCTAGCAGGACCAGGAGTCAGCAAGGCCTTTGACAAGGTGCCCCATGATATTCTTGTAAAGAAGCTGGTAAAATGCGGGCTAGACAATGCTACCATACAGTGGATTTGTAACTGGCTGGCTGGCCGAACCCAAAGGGTGCTCATCAATGGCTCCTCTTCATCCTGGAGAGAAGGGACTAGTGGGGTGCCACAGGGTTCTGTCTTGGGCCCAGTCTTATTCAACATCTTGATCAATGACTTGGATGATGGGCTTGAGGGCATCATCCTGATCAAGTTTGCAGATGACACCCAATTGGGAGGGGTGGCTAACACCCCAGAGGACAGGATCACACTTCAAGGTGACCTTGACAGATTGGAGAACTGGGCCAAGGCAAACAGGATGAATTTTAACAGGGAGAAATGTAAAGTACTGCACTTGGGCAAAAAAAATGAAAGGCACAAATACAGGATGGGTGACACCTGGCTTGAGAGCAGTACAAGTGAAAAGGATCTAGGAGTCTTGGTAGACCACAAACTTGACATGAGTCCACAGTGTGATGCAGCAGCTCAAAAAGCCCATGCAATTCTGGGCTGCATCAATAGGAGTATAGCATCTAGATCAAGGGAAGGAATAGTACCACTGTATTCCGCTCTGGTCAGACCTCGCCTGGAATACTGTGTCCAGTTCTGGGCACCCCAGTTCAAGAAGGAGACTGACAAGCTGGAACGTGTCCAGAGGAGGGCAACCAAAATGGTCCAAGGCCTGGAAACGATGCCTTATGAGGAACGGCTTAGGGAGCTGGGTATGTTTAGCCTGGAGAAGAGAAGGTTAAGGGGTGATATGATAGCTATGTTCCAATATATAAAAGGATGTCATATAGAGGAGGGAGAAAGGTTGTTTTCTGCTGCTCCAGAGAAGCGGACACGGAGCAATGGATTCAAACGACAAGAAAGGAGATTCCACCTAAACTTTAGGAAGAACTTCCTGACAGTAAGAGCTGTTCGACAGTGGAATTTGCTGCCAAGGAGTGTGGTGGAGTCTCCTTCTTTGGAGGTCTTTAAGCAGAGGCTTGACAGCCACCTGTCAGGAATGCTTTGATGGTGTTTCCTGCTTGGCAGGGGGTTGGACTGGATGGCCCTTGGGGTCTCTTCCAACTCTAGGATTCTATGATGGGAATTGTAGTCTCAAAACAGCTGGAGAGCTGAGGTTGAGGAAGGCTGATGTAAGTGGGGGGGGCTGCTGGAAGAAGGTACTGAAGGAAGAGGAAGACGATTCGGCTTACCTGTCGCATGTTCTTAGTTGTTTGCTGCTAATGAGCATTGTAGTCAACGTTGCAGATGATTTGAAAGAGTGGCAGCTGTCAGTCTTGTGCGGCTGGTAGCCGAAGGCCCCTCCTGTCTTCCTGAACCCAGTTTTCATAAGGACTGCCTAAATCTGTAACTTCAAGGAAGTGCTATTCCAGGGGTCAGCAAACATTTTCAGCAGGGGGCCGTTCTACTCTCCCTCAGACCTTGTGGGGGCCGGACTATTTTGGGGGGGGTGAACGGATTCCTACGCCCCTCAAATAACCCAGAGGTGCATTTTAAACAAAAGCACACATTCTACTCATGTCAAAACACGCTGATTCCCGGACCGTCCACAGGCCGGATTGAGAAGGCGATTGGGCCGGATCTGGCCCCTGGGCCTTAGTTTGCCTACCCATCCTTGCTCAAATTCACCCCGTTCCACATGGTATTTTAAGAAATGTGATCAGTGCTTCCTCCTGTTCTGGTTTCACCGAACATTAAATAGAGTAATCAATTGTTACCGAATTTTCCCGCGTATAAGACGAACTTATTGACCCTAAAGTTGGGTTCGAAATTTAGGGTCGTTTTATACACTGGTAGTGCTGAGCAAAAAGCAAAGACATCACCTTGCCAACAAAGGTCCGTATAGTTAAAGCTCTGGTTTTCCCAGTAGTGATGTACGGAAATGAGAGCTGGACCATCAAGAAGGCTGATCGCCGAAGAATTGATGCTTTTGAATTATGGTGCTGGAGGAGACTCTTGAGAGTCCCATGGACTGCAAGAAGATCAAACCTCTCCATTCTGAAGGAAATCAGCCCTGAGTGCTCACTGGAAGGACAGATCCTGAAGTTGAGGCTCCAATACTTTGGCCACCTCATGAGAAGAGAAGACTCCCTCGAAAAGACCCTGATGTTGGGAAAGATGGAGGGCACAAGGAGAAGGGGACGGCAGAGGAGGAGATGGTTGGACAGTGTTCTCGAAGCTACTAACATGAGTTTGGCCAAACTGTGAGAGGCAGTGAAGGATAGGCGTGCCTGGCGTGCTCTGGTCCATGGGGTCACGAAGAGGCGGACATGACTGAACATAGATGGATGGATGGATGGATGGATGGATAGGCAGTGGAAGACAGGAGGGCCTGGCATGCTCTGGTCCAGGGGGTCACAAAGAGGCGGACATGACTGAACATAGATGGATGGATGGATGGATGGATGGATGGATGGATGGATGGATGGATGGATGGATGAATAGGCAGTGGAAGACAGGAGTGCCTGGCGTGCTCTGGTCCAGGGGGTCACGAAGAGTCGGACACGACTGAACAACAACAACAGTGCTGAGCGGGTGAATGTTTTTTTGGCACGAGCGATTGGCCGCTAGGTCGTTGGGAGGGGGTGCCGAAAATTGTTCACCCGCCAAAATGCGGCGCACAACCCCCTGTGTTGCTTCCAGTTGCTGCTTTCCATCTCGGACTCGTGCTTTGTTCTGGTGGGCGACTGATTTTTGGCATTCTTCCCCCCCCCCCAAAAAAAACAATCAAGAGGTAAATTGTGATTTAAATCAAGCCTTACCGACTAGGGATTTAAATCGTGATTTAAATCAATTTGATTTAAATCAAATCCACCCTGACTGGCCCCCTGCCGAAAAAACTTGCTGACCCCTGCAACTCTTTCGGCATGTAAACCGCAGGCTTGAGTTGCCTTTTGACGCAGCCAGGATTCGCTGTACGCTCGAGTCGCCTGCGCTGCCCTTTGCTTAACGCCCCGTGTGCTCTTGTCCTAGACGAAAATCGAGTCGGAGCGGATCATCGGGTCGGTGGGCAAGAAGGCGCCGCAGGAGACAGGCATCAAAGTGAAGAACCACTCCAGCGGCATCTCCCCGATCCAGAGCAGGGATTTCAAACAGCTGCTCCGAGGGATCTCCGGAGAATCTCCGCTGCGGCTGTCCGAAACGAGCGCGAAGGAATTTGCCGGCTTCCACATAGGCCTCTTCAACAAGGTGGGTGTGCAGCAGTGGCATAAGGAGGGTGGGGTGATTACAGATTAGGGTGGGCCATAAAAAAAAAAAATTCGAAAATGTTTCCTCCCTTGATCATATCTCAGGCATATGGTATAAAAAGAGTTAAATTTCAAATTGGGGACAAATCGGTTAATAGGACCCTGCTCCTACAAATTGACATTTTGCCTCCCCACGAGTGATCAAAACATAGGAATTGGACTCATGTAATTCTCAGTATGTTAAACTGTGAACTAATAAACCTAAATTGTAGGTTTTATGTAGAGCAATCATAGTTGCATACTATTATTTTCTGCAATATTTATTTATTTAAGATAAAACATGTTGAGAATGTACATGAAAAACCAATGGTTTGGAAAAAATTAGATGGAACAATTAAGCAAACGGTGTACTAAACATCAACAATACAACGCCACTCCTAATAGTATGCAACTAGGATTGCTCTACATAAAACCTACAATTTATGTTTATTAGTTCACAATTTAACATACGGAGAATTAAAGGAGTCCAATTCCTATGTTTTTATCACTCGTGGGGAGGCAAAATGTCAATTTGTAGGAGCAGGGTCTACCTATTAACCAATTTGTCCCAAATTTGAAATTTAACTATGTTTATACCATACGCCTGAGATAAGATCAAGGGAGGAAACATTTTCGAATTATTTTTTTTTATGACCCGCCCTATTACAGATGTAATCAGAGGCCACAGTATCAAAAAATGTAAATTAGGTTGGAATAAATTTGGAGAGTATTTAAAGGAACAATGCCCCACTATGAGGACTTGGATACATTTCAAATTCTTCGGTGCTGGAAACAGTCAGATCTGGAATAAATAAAGGATATTACAAGGAAATTGGAAATTAAGGGAATTAAAGTAGCAATAGGAGAGTGTGAAATAAATAGAGCAATCATAGTTGCATACTATTATGAGTGGCGTTGTAATGTTTCTGTTTAGTACACCGTTTGCTTAATCCATCTAATTTTTTCCAAACCATTGGTTTTTCATGTACATTATCAACATGTTTTTATCTTAAATAAATAAATATTGCAGAAAACAATAGTATGCAACTATGATTGCTCTACATAAAACCTACAATTTATGTTTATTAGTTCACAATTTAACATACTGAGAATTAAATACATTATCAACATGTTTTATCTTAAATAAATAACTATTGCAGAAAATAATAGTATTTGACTCATTTAATTCTCAGTATGTTAAATTGTGAACTGATAAACATAAATTGTAGGTTTTGTGTAGAGCAATCATAGTTTCATACTATTAGGAGTGGCGTTGTATTGTTTCTGTTTAGTACACCGTTTGCTTAATTGTTCCATATAATTTTTTCAAAACCATTGGTTTTTCATGTACATTATCAACATGTTTTATCTTAAATAAATAATTATTGCAGAAAATAATAGTATGCAACTATGATTGCTGTACATAAAACCTGCAATTTATGTTTATTAGTTCACATTAATTAATTTATTAATTAATTTATTCATTTATGTTTATTAGGGGAGGAAGGGAAAGGAGATTGTGAGCCGCTTTGCGACTCCTTCGGGTAGTGATAAAGCGGGATATCAAATCCAAACTCTTCTTCTTCACAATTTAACATACTGAGAATTAAATGAGTCCAATTCCTATATTTTTATCACTCGTGGGGAGGCAAAATTTCCATTTGTAGGAGCAGGGTCTACATATTAACCGATTTGTCCCAAAATTGAAATTTAACTATGTTTATACCATACGCCTGAGATAAGATCAAGGGAGGAAACATTTTCAAAAAAATTTTTTATGACCCACCCTAGCCAAGGGGGAACAAACTGCTTGCTTTGCACCTTTCCATCTTCGCGAATGATCTGTTTTGTTTTGACACAAAACAGGACCTGAAGCCACAGGCTTACCGGAACGCTTATGATATTCCTCGCCGCAGCCTTTTGGACCAGCTGACCCGTATGAGGACGAACCTGCTGAAAACACACAAGCTCATCCTGGGCCAAGACGAAGGTGGGTGTTGTGTTGGTGTGTTGCCGCATGGAGGTGGTAGTTTGGTTCCCTTAGGTCAGGGGCCGGCAAACCACAGCCCGCCCGCCGGATCAGGCCCAATCGTCCTCTGGATCTGGCTCGTGAACGGTTCTGCAATCACCGCTTGAATCGGCGCAATCACCTTTTTTGGGGGGGGTGCCATGTCAGGAATGCTTTGATGGTGTTTCCTGCTTGGCAAGGGGGTTGGACTGGATGGCCCTTGGGGTCTCTTCCAACTCTAGGATTCTATGATTTATTTATTTTTTGCAATCCCCCCCGACTGCATCTCCCAGCATGCTGCAAGGTTTTTTTCCCTCCATAACCAATGATCCGATCTCTTTGAAATTTTACACAGAGCTCCATAAGAGGATGAGGATTTCAGGGGAAAAGACACCAGCACTCAAAATATTTTAGAAATGCCTTTTTATGGAGAGGAAAAAAATGTACATTCTGGGCTGCATCCATAGGAGTATAGCATCTAGGAGTCTTGGTAGACTTGGTAGACCACAAACTTGACATGAGTCCACAGTGTGATGCAGCAGCTCAAAAAGCCCATGCAATTCTGGGCTGCATCCAGAGGAGTAGAGCATCTAGATCAAGGGAAGGAATAGGACCACTGTATTCCGCTCTGGTCAGACCTCACCTGGAATACTGTGTCCAGTTCTGGGCACCCCAGTTCAAGAAGGATACTGACAAGCTGGAACGTGTCCAGAGGAGGGCAACCCAAATGGTCCAAGGCCTGGAAACGATGCCTTATGAGGAACGGCTTAGGGAGCTGGGTATGTTTAGCCTGGAGAAGAGAAGGTTCAGGGGTGATAGGATAGCCATGTTCCAATATATAAAAGGATGTCATCTAGAGGAGGGAGAAAGGTTGTTTTCTGCTGCTCCAGAGAAGCGGACACGGAGCAATGGACTCAAACTACAAGAAAGAAGATTCCACCTCAACATTAGGAAGAACTTCCTGACAGTAAGAGCTGTTCGACAGTGGAATTTGCTGCCAAGGAGTGTGGTGGAGTCTCCTTCTTTGGAGGTCTTGAAGCAGAGGCTTGACAGCCACCTGTCAGGAATGCTTGGATGGTGTTTCCTGCTTGGCAGGGGGCTGGACTGGATGGCCCTTGGGGTCTCTTCCAACTCTAGGATTCTATGAGGGACATACAATGCTGATTTTTTGAAATTTTGAAGTGCTATAAAATTTAAACAGTTTGAGATAGAGGGGAAATTTTGTAAGTGTGTTTCCTTTAACCATAAGGGGAGGGTGGGTACACCAAGTTACATCCAAATCCCGAGATGGTGGGTGACATGACTTGGAATGACCCTTTAGGGTGGTTGGAGGATGGATGGCGGCTAACAGATTGAGGTTGAATCCTGACAAGACAGAAGTGCTGTTTTGGGGGGGACAGGGGGCGGGCGGGTGTGGGGGATTCCCTGGTCCTGAATGGGGTAACTGTGCCCCTGAAGGACCAGGTGCGCAGCCTGGGAGTCATTCTGGACTCACAGCTGTCCATGGAGGCGGAGGTCCGTTCTGTGTCCAGGGCAGCTCCATCTGGGACGCAGGATGAGACCCTCCCTGCCCGCAGACTGTCTCGCCAGAGTGGTGCATGCTCTGGTTATCTCCCACTTGGACTACTGCCATGCGCTCTACGTGGGGCTACCTTTGAAGGTGACCCGGAAACCACAACTAATCCAGAATGTGGCAGCCAGACTGGTGACTGGGAGCGGCTGCCGAGACCACATAACACCGGTCTTGAAAGACCTACACTGGCTCCCAGTACGTTTCCGAGCACAATTCAAAGTGTTGGTGCTGACCTTGAAAGCCCAAAACCGCCTCAGCCCAGTAGACGCTGAAGGAGCGTCTCCACCCCCACCGTCCAGCCCGGACACTGAGGTCCAGTTCCGAGGGCCTTCTGGCGGTTCCCTCCCTGCGAGAAGCCAAGTTACAGGGAACCAGGCAGAGGGCCTTCTCGGTGGTGGCACCCGCCCTGTGGAACGCCCTCCCTTCAGATGTCAAAGAGAACAACAACTACCAGACCTTTCGAAGACATCTGAAGGCAGCCCTGTTTAGGGAGGCTTTTAATGCTTAATAGATTATTGTATTTTAATGTTCTGTTGGAAGCCGCCCAGAGTGGCTGGGGAGACCCGGCCAGATGGGCGGGGTATAAATAATAAATTATTATTCTTATTACAGGTAGATAGCCGTGTTGGTCTGTCATAGTCAAAACAAAACAAAAAAATTCCTTCCACTAGCACCTTAGAGACCAACTCAGTTTGTTCTTGGTATGAGCTTTCGTGTGCATGCACACTTCTTCAGGTATCTCATACCAAGAATAAACTTAGTTGGTCTCTAAGGTGCTACTGGAAGGAATTTTTTTATTTTGTTTTTATTATTATTATTATTATTATTATTATTATTATTATTATTATTGGGAAGTTTCAGTCTTCTGGAAATGAAGTGTGGTTCCCTTTCGTTTCTGCTGCAGACTGCCTTCATAGTGTTCCTGTGTCTCAGATGGGGAACTACCAGGAATATCTCAAGATGATGCCCGCTCCACTACGAGAAATTGACCCGGACCAGCCCAAACGACTCCATACATTTGGGAACCCGTTCAAGCAAGATAAGAAGGTAGGCCGATTTCACGGGGTCCCCTTCCCCCCGGCAATTTCTCACCGCCCGTGAGGGAGTGGAGTCGCCCCAGTGGAGAACGCTGTGGGTTGTTCTCAACGGGTGATGACTTGTCTCCCGGAGATTGTCCGAAGCTTTGGGCTGGGTTGCCATCAATATGCTGATGACACCCAGCTTTATCTGTTGATGGACGGCTGCCCTGACTCTGCCCCGGACACACTGACCAGATGCTTGGAAGCTGTGGCTGGATGGCTGCATGGGAGCCGGTTGAAGTTAAATCCTTCGAAGACGGAGGTCCTCTGGCTGGGCCGGGACGACATGGGGTCGGGGGGCCAACTCCCATCTCTCGCGGGGGCCCAATCTGTCAAGAGTCTGAGTGTAACCTTCGACGCCTCCCTCTCCATGGAGGCGCAAGTTGCAGCCACAGCAAAGGTGGCATTTTTCCATCTCCGCCGTATTAGGCAGTTGGTCCCCTACCTCTCTTGCCCTGATCTGGCCACAGTGATCCACGCGACGGTCACCTCCAGACTCGACTATTGTCGCTCGCTCTACGCGGGGCTGCCCTTGAAGCTGACCCAGAAACTCCAGCGGGTGCAGAATGCCGCGGCAAGGCTCCTTACGGGGTCTTTGCCGTGGGACCACATTCACCCAGTGCTCTACCAGCTCCCAGTGGAGTACAGGATCAGGTTTAAGGTGCTGGTTTTGACCTTTAAAGCCCTATGCGGCCTAGGACCCTCGTACCTACGGGACCGCCTCTCCTGGTATGCCCCGGGTAGGACCTTAAGGTCCTCAAACAATCACATGTTGGAGGTCCCGAGCCATAAGGATGCTAGGCTGGCCGCAACTAGGGCCAGGGCCTTCTCAGTACTGGCCCCGACTTGGTGGAACGCTCTGTCGCAAGAGACTAGGGCCCTTCGGGATCCGGCATCTTTCCGCAGGGCCTGCAAGACAGAGCTGTTCCGCCTGGCCTTTGGGTTGGTTTTAGTTGAACCCTGTTCGATTGGCGGGCTGCCTTTTAAATTTTAAATCGTATTTTAACTTGCATTTTAATGGATTGTTTTGTATGTTTTGTTGTGATTTTACGGGGGTTAGCCGCTCTGAGCCCGGTCTGGGCTGGGAAGGGCGGGGTATAAATAAAAATTTATTATTATTATTATTATTACTAGTTGATGTAGCCCGTTACATTAACGGGCGCAGGAGGAGGAGGCGGCAGAGGCTGGCGGCTGACTGCAGCTGACAGGCTGGAGAGACGGGGCGGCGAGGGAGACACCCGTGCGAGGCGGTGGCGCTGTCGCAACTGACAACGCGCGTGCGCCGCCGCTGCCTCCCGGACACGCCCCCCTCTCCGGCCGCTCCAATGCCTGCGTCCCTGTTGGGGGGGGAAGGAGAGCTCTCCAATCCGTGTGTCCCTGTGGGACATGCGCACTCGCGCAGTTCCACTGACACACAGCGGACGCAGGGACA
The DNA here is from genome assembly GCA_034642065.1 of Darevskia nairensis. NCBI lineage: Eukaryota > Metazoa > Chordata > Lepidosauria > Squamata > Lacertidae > Darevskia > Darevskia nairensis. The sequence continues at coordinate 3,470 of JAWWNI010001559.1, read as the reverse complement.
CTTGAACGTTATTATATGTGATTATTATTATTATATTATTATTATTATTATTATTCCAGGGCATGATGATTGATGAAGCAGACGAGTTTGTCGCTGGTCCCCAGAACAAAATCAAGCGCCCAGGAGAGCCCAACACGCCAGCTTCTCTCAAAAGGAGGCGCAGCATGTCCCCCTTGCTGAGGCGGCCCCAGTCTCCACCAGCGATAGCCAACCATGTCAGTGGGAAGGGACCCCCTTCTGCTCCAGGGACCCCAGCCAACGCCACCCTCAAAGCCACGCCAGTTTTCAATGGTAATTTGTGCTTAACCTCCTAAAGGTTCCCGAGCGATTGCTGTCTGCCTCTTCATGTGCTTTTGACAATGTGTATACTTTGGTGAAACATGCATATTTTTGGGGGGGGTCTTGAGTGCCCTGAGCTTTTGTCTTCTGGAATCATTTTTATAAGTACTGAACTGTTTCAGTTTCGGTCAAACTGAACTGCTTGACGCGATTGTAATGAAACATACCCAGAAGCACTATAATAAATAAGCATAATAATAATAATTTTATTATTTGTACCCCGCCCATCTGGCCGGGTCTCCCCAGCCACTCTGGGCGGCCTCCAACAAATATTAAAATACATTAAAATATCACAAGTTAAAAACTTCCCTAAACAGGGCTGCCTTCAGGTGTTTTCTGAAGATCAGATAGTTTATATTTGTGACCTCTGCTGGGAGGGCGTTCCACAGGGCGGGCGCCACCACCGAGAAGGCCCTCCACCTGGTTCCCTGTAGCTTTGCTTCTCGCAGCGAGGGAACCGCCAGAAGGCCCTCGGCGCTGGATCTCAGTGTCCGGCCTGAACGGTGGGGGTGGAGATGCTCCTTCAGGTATACAGGAAGCAAGCTAACTTACTGAAACAAAACTCCTCCCCCAAGCATGGTTTGGGTGCCTTCCAACAAAAGATTAAAAGTACATTAAAAGATCAGTCATTAACAACTTGCCCAAACAGGGCTGCCTTCAGATGCCTTCTAAAAGTCAGGTGGTTGTTTATTTCCTTGACATCTGACAGGGGGGTGTTCCACAGGGCGGGCGCCACCACCGAGAAGGCCCTCCGCCTGGTTCCCTGTAGCTTTGCTTCTCGCAGGGAGGGAACCGCCAGAAGGCCCTCGGCGCTGGATCTCAGTGTCCGGGCTGAACGATGGGTGTGGAGACGCTCCTTCAGGTATACTGGGCCTTTGAGGCCGTTTAGGGCTTTCAAGGTCAGCACCAACACTTTGAATTGGGCCCAGAAACGTCATGGGAGCCAATGCAGATCTCTCAGGACCGGTGTTATGTGGTCCCAGCGGCCGCTCCCAGTCCCCAGTCTAGCTGCCGCATTCTGGATTAATTGCAGTTTCCGGGTCACCTTCAAAGGGAGCCCCACGTAGAGCGCATTGCAGTAGTCCAAGCGGGAGATAACCAGAGCATGCACCACTCTTGCGAGACAGTCCGCGGGCAGGGAGGGTCTCATCCTGCGTCCCAGATGGAGCTGCCCTGGATACAGAATTAACCTGCGCCTCCATGGACAGCTGTGAGTCCAAAATGACTCCCTCCCAGGCTGCGCACCTGGTCCTTCAGGGGCACAGTTACCCCATTCAGGACCAGTGATTCCTGCATACCAGCCCGCCCCCTGTCCCCCAAGAACAGTACTTCTGTCTTGTCAGGATTCGACCTCAATCTGTTAGCCGCCATCCATCCTCCAATCGTCTCCAGACACTCACATAGGACCTTCACCGCCTTCACTGGTTCTGATTTAAAAGAGAGGTAGAGCTGGGTATCATCTGCATACTGGTGAACACCCAGCCCAAACCCCCTGATGATCTCTCCCAGCGGCTGCATATAGATGTTAAAAAGCATGGGGGCAGAGGCACCCCACAAGTGAGAGCCCAGGGGTCTGAACGCTCATCCCCCCCCCACCACTTTCTGGACACTGCCCAGGAGGAAGGAGCGGAACCACTGTATAACAGGGCCCCCAGCTCCCAGTCCCTCTAGATGGTCCAGAAGGATGTTATGGTCGATGGTGCCAAAGCCGCTGAGAGATCCAGCAGAACCAGGAAACGGCTCTCACCTTTGTCCCTAGCCCGCTGGAGCTCCTCGACCGGCGCAACCAAGGCTGTTTCAGTCCCGTGGTGAGGCCTGAATCCCGATTGGAAGGGATCCCAATGGTCCGCATCCTCCAGGTGTGCTTGGAGTTGTTCAGCAACCACCCACTCAGTCTCCTTGCCCAAGAATGGAAGATTTGAGACTGGGCGATAGTTGGCCATCTTGGCCGGGTCCAAAGATTTTTTTTTAAGAAGCGGTTTAATGACCGCCTCTTTCAGCGGCCCTCGCAGAGGGAAGCATTCGCCACCCAGTGGATCCCATCACCCAGTCCTTCCTGGCTTGCTTTTATGAGCCAGTATGGGCAAGGATCAAGGAGACGGGGTTGGTTTCACTCGTCCGAGCGAGTGGAACAGATTGGAATTGATGACATACAACTCGACTAGACCGGACTCTTAGCACTATCCCACCTGGTCCCTGATCCCACAGTGGAGTCCACCCCTTTCCGAATCTGAGCGGCTATATCTGCAAAAACTCCAAAATCGTTGCAGGAGATCTTGGGGTCTTTACCAGGCCCCAATGACAAAGGTGGTTCCATGAAATGGCGAACCACCTGGAAGAGTCTCCTGCTGCTGTTTTCTGCAGATGCAATAGAAGCGGTGAAGAAGGTCCTCTTCGCCGTCGCCATTGCCACTTGGTAGGCTCGAAGTTGAGCTCTAGCCCGTGTCCGGTCTGATTCAGAATGAGTTTTCCGGCACTCTAGCCGTCTCAGCGATGGTTTCATTGCCCTCAGCTCTGGGGGGAACCATGGGGCAGTCCGGGCTCCGTGCAATCGGAGAGGGCGCTTCGGAGCCAGACGGTTGATAGCCCTGGTTAACTCCACATTCCAGCGGGCCACCAGGGAATTGGCTGAAAGGCCATCAACATGGGATAAAACATCCCCCACCACTCTCTGGAAGCCATTTGGATCCATTAAGTGGCGGGGGCGGACCATCCGAATCGGTCCCACCTCCCGGCAGAGGGGAAGGGTCGCGGAGAAGTCCAAGTGATCCGGCCACGGCACTTCTTTTGTTTCACTTTTACTTAGTGTCAGATCACCAACATCCGTAGAGGTAAACACCAGGTCTAAGGCATGTCCTGGGCTATGAGTTGGGCCAAATTTATTCAGGGACAGCCCCATGGAGGCCATGCTTTCCACGAAGTCCCGAGCGGCCCCTTGTAAGGTCGTGTCGGCATGGATGTTAAAATCCCCTAGGACCACCAAACTAGGTGTCTCCAGGAGCACATCCGCCACGACCTGAAGCAGCTCGGGCAGGGAATCCTTGGCGCAGCGGGGAGGTCGGTACACCAAGAGGAATCCTGTACTGCCCCTATTGCCCAACTTCCAGAACATGCACTCAGAGAACTGGGTC